>CAIGQW010053567.1:155493-171759 GCA_903798125.1 Danio choprae
TGGAAACAACTATAGTAATTAATCTGTTGTGGTGATTCTACAGTTGCTATGGAAACAGATCAACTATAGTAATTAATCTGTTGTGATTCTGCAGTTGCTATAGTAACAACAATTATAGTAATTGATTTGTTGTGGTGATTGCAGTTGACATGGTAACACAGCAACTATAGTAATTAATCAGTTGTGGTTACTCTGCAGTTGCCATGGTAACACAACAACTATAGTAATTGATCTGTTGTGGTGACTGCAGTTGCCATGGTAACACAACTACAATAATATAAACAAATGACCCAATACTGTAGTTAGGGTGCAATACAACTATAGGGTGTACTATACTGATGAGCGTTAAACACGTCATAACACGTCTTGTGAAAAGGGTCCATGGTAACGTGTGGATCTGCTTACTAGGAATGGGTCTCAGGACATCCGGGATGAGGATCTCCACCAGGGCCTGGTACATCAGGTGATCGCAGGTGTTCATCCACTTGTGCACGGCCTCATGTCGGCACAGCAGAATCAGCCTGGCCCGTGGCAGACGGCCCTCGATCTCACTTAAACCACTGCAGCACACACACAGACACACACAGACACACACACACACACACACTACAATAAGGAATGGTCGTGTGGATGAGTCCTTTGTTTATCTGAGATGAATGAACAAAGCACAGGAGACGATGATCTGGTGTATGATACAGTGCCTGAAGCTGACTGCTGTGTCTACAATTAAGCACCAGTGTGTGTTCATGTGAAAGCTTTTGATTTGAAATGGCATAGAAATTACATCATGACAAATTTAGTGTTTTGCAAATCACTGTGTAATGTGGCGGCACGGTGGCTCAGTGGTTAGCACTGTGGCCTCACAACAAAAAGGTCGCTGGTTTGAGTCCCGGTTTGCATGTTCTCCCCGTGTTGGCGTGGGTTTCCCCCGGGTGCTCCGGTTTCCTCCACAGTCCAAACACATGCGCTGTAGGGGAACTGATGAACTAAATTAGCCGTAGTGTATGAGTGTGTGTGTGAATGAGTGTCTATGGGTGTTTCCCAGTACTGGGTTGCAGCTGGAAGGACATCCGCTGTAAAACATATGCTGGAATAGTTAGCGGTTCATTCTGCTGTGGCGACCCCTGATGAATGAAGCCGACAATGCTCTTACTGTTGTGCAAATCTAGTCTGCTGTTTTGCTCCTTAAGTAAAAGATTTAGTAAATTGTAAGAAAGTTAAAATTTTAGTGTGTAAACAATTAAAAAAATAATTGTTATTTGAGTGATTATGTTAATTAATATGCAAATGTGCATATAATTTATTTACAATAGTTTTTAAAGTCATATTTTCTGTCTTTCAGTGGATATATTATATGAGAGACTAGTGGATCTAACTGGATCTGCATTGTAAACCTAAAAGTAAAGGTAAAAAGTTCATTTTCCTTCTGCTTAGTTGGCGGTTCATTGCACTGTGGCGACCCCTGATGAATAAAGGGACTATTCCAGCATATGTTTTATGCACCGGATGCCCTTCCAGCTGTAACCCAGTACTGGGGAAACACCCATACACACTCATTCTCACTCATACACTACGGCCAATTTACTTCATCTGTTCCCCTATAGCGCATGTGTTTGGACTGTGGGGGAAACCGGAGCACCCGGAGGAAACCCACGCCAACACGGGGAGAACATGCAAACTCCACACAGAAACACCAACTGACCCAGCCGGGACTCGAACCAGCGACCTTCTTGCTGTGAGGCGACAGTGCTAACCACTAAGCCAGACATTTTTTATATCACGTCTTAAGTTCCTACACTCCCCAAATCCTGCATGAATATGTAGATTTGTTGTTACTGAATGCTGCACAGAAATAGCCATAAATGTGTGCAGGTTGTGTGCTAGCAGTGCTGTACCTGTTTTCCGTGATCGTGACGCCCTCTACAGAGCTGGAGGCAGAATAGCGCCAGAACGTCTGCCACAGGTTCTCGATCAGATTAAACTGCAGGTTCACCACTACATCCAGGATGGCCTGCGTGGGGAGAATGGAGAGAACAAACAGCAGGGCTCTGTGAAACCGGCTTTATTTATTTCCCAGTTCCCAATCATAGTTACATACAAAGTAAAAGACTTCCTTCACTGCAACACAAAATCTAATGAAATACCACAAATATAAAGGAAATAGGCGGTTCATTCCGCTGTGGCGACTCCAGATTAATAAAGGGACTACGCCGAAATGAATGAATGAATAAAGGGAATATATAGATATAACAAAGAAAAAAATATTAATAAAATAAATCAACACCAACTTAAATATTACAGAAAACAGACAAAATAATGTAACCAGATGATAAAACGGCACAGTAATATGAAGCGGTATGAAATATTTCTATATGCGGCTGTGATATATTGCGCAGGATTTGTGGTTTAACCCTGTCTACGATGAAGTCAGCTGAATATTATCATCTATCCAGTGAATTAAAGGAATAACGGTAGATTTCCAGCGCTGTGTGAGGATGTTTAACCCCCACACACACCGCAGCTGACCGTACTGAAGGGCACTCACAAACATGTCCACCAGCGTCCTCAAAATTCAGCCACAACCTTTATAGTGTACATACTGTATAATCAAACCAATTCATTACTGATTCACATGTAAAGTACTTCACCGCTGTTTCATCATGACAACTACTCTGAATCTCCATTTTAAATACAGCGATCAATCACGTCAAGAATGAAGGCCTTATTTAGTACGTGTACAGCCACTGATGCTATAAATCCAGCTTGTACATTGTAAATTGTACAATTCCACAATTAGTTGATCTTTCCAGCATTTCAGTGCGTGTGTAGGTGAAGATCTGACCTCGCAGTGTTCCCTGTAGAGCGTCTGAAGGGCTTTGACGTCCTCTGGGCCGACGCCGTCCACTGCCTCCCCCAGATCCAGCTCAACAAACTCTGGCAGAGCTCTGGAGCCGTCTAGAGGAGCAGACAGACAGACAGACAGACTGAGAACAGCTCTTCTGGAGCATCAGTGTGAGCAGTGGGGGTTCAGTCTATACAAAAATGAGGATGAGATTTAAGCGCAGAACTGGAATATGGCATCAAACATTCGCTAATAAAGCAGCGTTTCCATCAATAAGAAAACAAACGAGAACAATATCATCACATCCTGCACTGTGGGGACTCTCCACTGTGGGGTTTGTTCTCCTCTAATAAATGAGCTGCGCCTTAGAAGACCAAACGCAATGAACACGGTGAAGGCGTGAGACGGGAGCACAGACAGATGCTCAAGACAGTTCTGGAGGGAATAATAATAGAAGAAGAATAATACTGAAGCACTGTGATGACGGACTGACGGAGGGCTGAGGCCTTTACAATCAGCACAACAACATCTCACATCTGCAGCAATGGAGAGCTGCAGACCCACATTAAAGACCCTCTAACACACATTTACATTGAAGAAGATTTTATTTTCTAAAGCTATGTAATTGGGTGAGTAGAGGGCCATATGAATCTGCCATCATATGTCTTTGTAAACAGCTGATAGGTTAAGGCAAAGGAGTCATAAAAGAGCACCAGAGGGGACTTGAGGACACAATGAACCATCTGTGTAAATAGAGCCAGAAAAGCATGAAGTGTAGACAACATATGTTGTCATGTATGTTTGATAAGACACATACTATATGGGAGAGAAGGGTCCAGTTGAGATGTTTGAAATATAAGCACTAGTAATGATTGCAAAAGTGGAACTGTATGTGGTAAACAGTGATGAATACATTAGATCGGTACATTATAAGGGCCACAAAGAAGAGGGGGCTTTAAATTGTGCTCATAAAGAAGTAGGAGCCGGGAGAGGGGCGGTGGGAGAGAGTACAGCAAATTTGAGGGATTAGGATAATCCGGGGTCAACGACTGTAGATGGGTTTGCTCTGGACGTCACGGCTTTGTTTGGAAAATACTCCAATAAAGTCTATTCTGATATTCATAACCTGCAGACTGAGTTTGATTCATTAATGGAAGAGCCGGAAACCAGGACAATATCTGACCAGCATCTGCCAAAAACTACATCCCATGCTTATTACTCATGTTTATTCACTAATACAGCAGAGTTCATGCACAGTATTTCCCATAGTTTGTCCAACGCTGTTGTGTGCATGTATGCACATCCTGGTGTTTCACTAAGCCCTTTATGTGATATTCCATAATGCGCATGTAAAGCAGCTGCTGATGTGCAGGATCTCACCCAGGAACTGCTGATGGTGTTGGCTCTGAGCGATGAAGGTCTGCTCTGCAGCAGTGGGTGTGTGTTGTCCAGCGCTGCTGAAGGTATCTCCTGAAACCCCGTCCATCTTCTGCACCGGCTTAAATCTAGACAAGCACAAAGAGATCCACAACTTAACCTGCTGTCTGTCTTCCTGTAATGATTACACCAATGCCATGGTTCGGGTCTGTTCACGGTACTGACGTCACACCATTAGGGGAACATTACAATCTCCTGCTGACTGTCTCGTCATGCGCTGAGTGTTCTCGCTGTTATTAATAACAGGGTATGTGCACAGCTAGTGTTTCCCCCTACCAATAAACTCCTGGTGAACGGTTAACGTGACTATTTTCAGCTTCATAAGTTTCCTGTTACAGCATTGATGTTGTAGTGTAATTAAAACACAATGAGTTAAATAGACTTAAGCATTCATTTAGTTGTTCAAACATAAGCGAGATGAAAGACGGTGTAAACACGAGCGCCATCAGGAGCAGCGGGCGAACACTGAAACTCCATTAAAAATACTAGGGTAAAATAAATCCATATTTTAAAGACATGCTGCAGAACAATGTGATGTGACGCAGTGCTTCTTGAATATTCGGAGACCCACTTTATATGGTATCTCAATCAGACAGTGAAGATCAGTGATATTTAAAGAAAACAGACCTTAAACGTGGCGGTTTTGTAACGTCATACAGTTCACCGAAGGCGCTTGAACTGGGTTACTGAAAATGAACAGTCCTGCATACACACTATTGTAGTGCAATGAGATATATCATCACTAATTGGTGAGGAGACACGTCTGCGCTGTGCTTCTGCCTCATAGAAAGATCAGCCAGAAAGTTGTATTGTGCCCAATGTTAACATCATTGACCCATATCAACCTATGGCACCCGTAACGCTCAGTACATTTGTGTGCTTGTCATACGGTTTCTATTCTAATTAGCAGGTTAAGTGTGATTAAAGTATAAACTGAATTTCAGATTTATTGATTATTCAAATGCATTTGCATTTCTCATTCATTTTAATGTGCCCTTTAATTAAGGGTTAAAGACAGTGTGTGAATATCTCCAGGCTCTGATGGGAAACATGAATTAATTGTGTTTGTATTAATCAGACTTGATGCAGAAACACTTGGATTGACATTCTGCCTTTGTAGGTGCCATCAGAAGGGGAAAGCCCCGCCCACTAGTCTCCCTCATTAGCATAAACAGCAGCCCTGAGTGAGAAGCAGCCGTCTGTCCATTAGCCATACGAGTGTTTGAGCTGCTGAAGATAAAGCATGAGCATGGTGACCTTGAGTGTAAGAGCGGTGTTTACCTCTGCTTCTGCTGGACGGGCTGCTGTCTCAGTGCCATATACTGCATGTCCTCCTGCAAGCGGTTCAGAGGAGAGTCCGGCTTCACACGAATCCCATAATAATGATACTTTGAGTTCCCTCTGAATGCACAAGATAGCAGATCTGTCAGTCAGTGGGAGATGAGACTTCTCTCGGTGTCAGATTTACTTGTTGCGATTCATTGCTGAAGCTACATGACATCCAAACTAACCACAGTGATGTTGTTAGCTCCCATTGCACAATGCTAGAACGGTTCAAAAGTGAATTTACAACATCAAAAGTGGCCGGAGCAGAGTTCATTATCTCAATATATTGAATGTGGAGTGTGTGTGTGTGTGTGTGTGTGTGTGTGTGTGTGTTTTACCGTGTCCCCAGGCGGCGGGTGCGCAGCCCCATGAAGATGGAGCGGATGAGCTTCCCGAAGGACGCAGCATTGACGGGGTCCAGCTTCTGCTCCTGACAGTGGCGCAGGTAGTGATTGTAGAGGGTGGAGCGCGGCAGACTCACGCCCTCTGCTGTCTCGTAATTATCCAGCAGCCACTGCAGCTGTGGAGAACAACACACACACACTCAGACAAACACGGTTTCATTTAATCTAAAGGTTAAACATGAACTTTTCATTGATGACCACGAGTCTTTGTCCTGTGTCTACTCCTAATATCTCAAAATTCTGAAATCAGGAAGGGTTTTCTGGACAAGCCAACAATAATATCTTGTTTTTACAATGAATGAGTGTCTTTATCTTTACAATAAGCTAAATAACCTGCCAGTGGGCTAAACAAACTAATGTTATTTCTTCTCTTAGCCCATTGGCAGATTCTTCAGCTTGTATCAAGGAGAAACTCACTTCATTTTGACTCATTATTTCTGAAAACGAGACAGTATTTTGTGCTCGTCTAGAAAAAGCTTCTTGATTTAAGAATGTTGAGATATTTGGACTAGAAACACGATAAAAACTGCGTGAGAAAAGCAAGTGTGTGCTGTAACCTCCATTTGTTCTTCATTTAATATGAAGATGAACATAATCCATCTGTGCCTTTAAGGGTTAGTTCACTCCAAAAAGGAGAAATGAATCATTTACTCCCATCATGTCGATCTAAACTCATAAGACTTTCATTATAAGAGCAAAACCGAAGATGTCTTTAATCAGTCAGAGGTTTCTGTCTCTCTGTTGAGAACATTCACTGAATACTGATGCTTCAAAACAACGACATCGAAAATCCACATGAATCAAGTGGATTAATCAGTCCTTACTCAGAGTTTTAGTCTTGTTTCTAGTCCAGACATCTACAAACACTTAAATCTAGAAGCTTTTTCTAGACGAGCAGTAAGTATTGTCTTGTTTTCAGAAATATTGAGTCGAGATGAAGTGAGTTTCTCCTTTAAACAAGCTGAAGAATCGGCCAATGGGGGAAGAGAGATAATCTTTTTCCTTTAAAATAACATTATACTTCCCCCATTGGCAGACTGTTTTGCTTGTTTTAAGGGAAAACTCCCATCATCTCGACTCATTATTTCTGAAAACAAGACGTTTCTCGCTGGTGGAGACACCAGGAATAGCTAAATAACCCATAAAGATACGAGACGCGAGCGTAATGATCACACACGTCCGTCAAATGTGTGCAACAATAGAAAAGTAGTGCATTGCAGAGTAAAGACGCGTTGTGTGTGAACGGCCCCTTATGTTGAACAGGTTTAGTTTCGGCAACAGGCAGAAATACATTGCATGAGTCAAAGTGATCAAATTTCCTTTTATGCCATTGAAATATTAATTAAAGATCATGATTAGACACTTAAAAGGGGATTTCCTCAATAATTAGATGTGCTTGACTGCAGGTTTTAGCTGTGCCTCAGTCGAATATCCTCATATCTAACAAACATCAATGGAAAGCTCATTTATTTAAATCTCAAATTCATTCAAATGATACGCATGAATAGATTTATGGTCACATATGTGGATTAAACCCTAAATTAACTAATTAAGTAGATCACAAAAAGCAGTCAAGTCTCTTTACAAGACTAGGATTAAAGGAGCAGTAGGTGATTGTCTACAGAAACATGTTCTGTTGTGCTGGTTGAAAGTCTATAGTAATGATTAAAGTAAATGATCTAAATGTAGTTATATGTATTTTATATTCTGGGTAAGGCTTAAGACTTGAAATCCAATTAAATATTGCCGGGCCGATAATTCCCATAATTCTGATAAGTAGCCCAAACTGTCAACAGATGTAGATTTGTACATCTGCGCTTCTCTGATCATGCAGATCCACCATTGGATTACATGCGCACCGTATGTTCATGTGCACACGAGACAATCACCGTCACGGTAAAATCAAATGCTGAATCAAAACTTGTTCAAATCCTGCATCAGTATTGGAGTGAGCTCTGCCCGCTGGAGGAAGGACGACACCATGGCTGAAGTATTTCTGTTAGACAGGTCATGTTCAGTGTTAAAACTCGCAGTCAGGCAGAGCTGATGTAGATCGTGTTGTTATGAATGGCTTAAATGCACAGAAGTGTTGTTCAGCCACTGAAATCTCCCGGTGAAAGACTCATGTGACTATTTTCAGCTTCATAAGGTCCTTTTACAGCATCTATAATGTAGATTTTGATTTAGTTTAACAATAAAACATCAGTAAACAGCGCTGTTCCACCTATCTGCTTCACTGAGCTGCTTTTATATTGACATTGGTTCATTCTTGAACACTGACAGCCTGTGACGCGTCCCCTTATTGTTCACCGCTGCTCTGAATATTCAGTCTGAAACAGCATGTAAGTGTGGCTCAGTAATACGTGTAATTCCTGCACGCCGCCGGCCAAACACTGAGCATACAGTAGTGGCTTTAGGACAAAGTGTGAGGGAGTGAGACCAGCGACCTTTGCCTGCATGTAATATTACACATTATGACATGTTCTGCTTGCTACACAACTGAAACCCTGCTAGATATGATAGTTATTGTGTTGGTATTGTAGTATTATAAAGTACTGTAAAGTTTTCTAACTGGCGAAGGACATCATCTAGTGGGTCTCTGTCATCTTTAATGTGCGCGTTCGCGATTTCAGGAGGCGTGGCTTTGGACGCCAGGGGTGGGACTGTGTTTCAAAGATATTATGCAAACCGGTTAGCATAGCATTTAGGCAGATCACCTACTGCACCTTGCTTAGGCCTACTAATGCTGCTAAAGTTTGTTTTATATTCGCACATTCGGACTTTCTCTTTAATATAATTTCAGAAAAGTATTCAAATCATATTAGCAGCCAATGACTATCAAAGTACAACATTGTTCACATTCAATGAAATAGTGCTAATGTTGTTTTGAAGCCAAACTTACAAGCGATTTCAGACCCAATATTCAGAGTAGCGTGGCAAATCATTTGTAACTGAACGAATTTGCGAATATAAAACCAACTTTACCTCAATGGTCTGACATTACGGTGATTAAAACTAACGTTAAACGGGGAATTCAAAGGTTTGGACCGCAAGCTGGCCTTTAGTGTTACACGACACAACTAACGAACGACCAACGTGAAGTGATCAGTTTAATGTGTGTCTAGATCTTTATATAAGTGTTTATTTTTAACCTTATTAAAAATATATAAGATTTGTTTACCTTAATGAAGGCGGCCTCGACATGTGTACGCCAGTCTCTCATCATCTCACGGTTAGAACGAGACTCCGCCCACTTCATTAATATTAATATGAGAAGATACGACACACTGCTTACGTAGAGACGCACCAAAATGAACCACTTTATCTGTAGAGGCATTCGCGGGATATTTCCTTATATTTAAACCAGAGACGTGCGGTGAGGTTTGTGGCTGATGAGGCACGACTCTTTCAGGGTCATATGAGCCCAATATATTTGCCAACTACCGATTGTGTTTCATATCAGCATTCTTTCTATACACATGGCAGGTACATGTTGGACTAAGGAAGAATGGAAAATGTATAGCGATTCAATATGCCTACCAAAAACACCAAGGTGGACGCTACAGACAGCTATAACAAGCGACACAGCATCACGGCGGGTGCGCTCTGTCTCTCTCACTCACAAAACACGCACGCGCACGCGCACACACACACACACACACACACACACACACAGGGTTTGCACACTGGTCTTACCTTTACTTGTAAATGAAGTCTTGAAATGGCTTGAATTACTTTGAAATGATCGAGTTATCTTCTGTCCCGTCCTTTGAAGCAAGCCCTTTAGCTCCAGCATTGGTCATCCATTATTTATTCAGGTTTTGATTAAACGTTTGAGACATTTATGAGCTGAGATATTAACTTTACATCCACGATTTCAGCAGTCAGTCAGAGCAAAACATAAAGTAACAGACTCCTATTGAACTTCACTGCGTAGAAGAAGAGCAAACCACTGGACAAGCTCACATGCGCCCTCTTCAGTGCGGCAGAGCTACTGCATGCCTCACCTCATGTCTTCTCAGTGCAGCTTTATGTCAGACCCTAACACTAAATAAGTGATAGACCTACGTGAAATACTTTACCTATCATATGCAAAGTGAGGACACATTTTTTATTATGTCTACAAGGTATAAAATCATTTTAATAAAGCATTACATTGGTAGCGTACGCCGAGTGAGCAAAAGGCACGCGCTCAACCCAGTGTGCAGGGGATTGCTCAAGCTAACGTGAGGCACAGCTCGGCACTGCCTCACCCCGCTTCCTACACTACAGTTGAACAGGAAATACGCAAAATTTCATGATTGAAATCATTTGCATCATACAGAGGTCGCACTTATAGCACAGATCAGTGGACAAATATTTATTTTATCATTAGTATACATCTCATGATGGCAGGTGAGGCACTGCCGCACGTCCCTGATTTACATGAGAGATTTTTAAGCATAAGATATGGAAGCCCGCTCCCACCACTGAATAATAATAATAATAATAATAATAATAATAATAAAGTTATTACTTTTAATCTTAGAATTGTGATAGAAACTTGCAATTCTGACTTCTCCTGTATTTATAACTCACAATTCTAAGAAAGTCACAATTAAGAGTTCATTAATTCTGCTTAGTCCCTTTATTAGTCAGGGGTCTCCACAGCGGAATGAACCACCAACTTATCCAGCATATGTTTTACAAAGCAGATGCCCTTCCAGCTGCAACCCAGTACTGGGAAACACCCTTAAACACTCATTCTCTCACACATTCTCACACACACATACACTACGGCCAATTTAGTTCATCAGTTCCCCTATAGCGCATGTGTTTGGACTGTGGGGGAAACCGGAGCACCCGGAGGAAACCCACACCAACACGGGGAGAACATGCAAACTCCACACAGAAACGCCAACTGACCCAGCCGGGACTCGAACCAGAGACCTTCTTGCTGTGAGGCCACAGTGCTAACCACTGAGCCACCGTGCCACGTGTTAATTAAGAGTTGTAAAGTCAAAACTTTGCTAAAGTAAGTGCATGATATAAAGTCAATTCTGAGTTATTAAGACTTTATATTTCGCATAAACACTGAAATGAATGATTCAATGATGAGTGCTTGGATTTACTATAAGTATTTACGCGGCTGTAAACAATTTATTCGTGCTGAATTTAAACAAAGTTGAACATTACTAATTGCTAAACATGACGCTAATTAGCTTCGTTAAACTCAACACAAATAGTTTGCAATAGTTTGTCAGTGTATAGTCGCAGTCGCATAAAATAACGTCAGAATTGTGAGATAAAATCGTGTTATAGTTTATAACTCTATAACTCTTGTAGTGGTGAAACTATATTTCAGTCTTCTGACTTTATAACTTGTAATTTCGAGTTTTCATCCCACACTTCAGAGAAAGATAAAAAGTCTGAATTATGAGTTTGTGTCACGCAACTCGGAGATTAAAGGTTGCATTTATTTATTATTGAGTGGCAGGAACAGACTTCAAGATGTGAAAGCATTAAAGGAACGCATCTAAATCAATGAAAGCTCATATTGTAGAGTTTTTATTTAGTTTATCTCTTCACATTTGTTTCCGGCCTTGTCAACAGTTTCGCCCATGCATATAATAAACAAAAATCAAGTTGTATAACTTTTGTCCTCAGTTCTAGCATGCAGGTTTACACGACAATAAATACTCAAATAAAACAATCAAGAATCACAGTCCTCACAGACGAAATAAAGTCAAAATCATCTTTAAATTAGTCTGATCGTGTCTAGGGCGACACAGTGCTCAGTGGTTAGCACTGTGGCCTCACAGCAAGAAGGTCGCTGGTTCGAGTCATGGCTTGGGCCAGTTGGTGTTTCTGTGTGGCGTTTGCATGTTCTCCCCGTGTTGGCGTGGGTTTCCTCCGGGTGCTCCGGTTTCCCCCACAGTCTAAACACATGCGCTATAGGGGATTGATGAACTAAATTGGCCGTAGTGTATGAGTGTGTGTGTGAATGAGTGTGTATGGATGTTTCCCAGTGCTGGGTTGCAGCTGGAAGGGCATCCGCTGCGTAAAACATATGCTAGATAAGTTGGCGGTTCATCCCGCTGTGGCGACCCCAGATTAATAAATGAAATGAAATTAAGTAAAACTCATCTTTAAATGAGTATGATCGCATCTAGGGCAACACGGTGGCTCAGTGGTTAACACTGTCGCCTCACAGCAAGAAGGTCGCTGGTTCGAGTCATGGCTTGGGCCAGTTGGTGTTTCTGTGTGCCGTTTGCATGTTCTCCCTGTGTTGGCGTGGGTTTCCTCCGGGTGCTCCGGTTTCCCCCACAGTCCAAACACATGCGCTATAGGGGGATTGATGAACTAAATTGGCCGTAGTTAATAAATGTGTGTGTGAATGAGTGTATGGATGTTTCCCAGTGATGGGTTGCAGCTGGAAGGGCATCCGCTGTGTAAAACATATGCTGGATAAGTTGGCGGTTCATTCCGCTGTGGCGACCCCAGATTAATAAAGGGACGAAGCCAAAGGAAAATGAATGATCATGTCAAAAAATGATTTTAAAAGCTCAAATCCAAAAGGAGCGTCTGTGGACGTCTGGGAATGAATGAATATAAAACACACGAGGCTAGAAGAATCACTTTAATATTTTACTGTATTTGATAAACTGTTAAAACTGGAGGAAACGCTCCCACAAATGCCCCATTAATTATCTAACAATATTATGAAACAGCTCAACAGACGTATCGGTCGGTGGTCTGGTCTCCCGCAGAACATCATGCAATGCTGAAAAGATTGTCCGAACATCCGTGCGACGTCTCAGGAGCGCCAAAGACAGCAGCTCTGAGTAACACTGACATCTTTTGCCTTTACACAATCTTCCCTTCATATGGCTTGCAATGTTCACATCCAATCAAAACGCAGCATTTCAGTTCACCTGCTAATAAAGGACCACCGTTTCCTAGATGTTTCTCCTTAACAAAACTGATTTATTGTACAAAAGTGTCAATGCGGCGCAGTTTCTCGTATGGGAGACGCAGATCGGCTGAGCCCTTGTGACCTTTGACCTGTAAATCAGCATTATTTCCTTAAAGGAGAAGTTGATGTTCATTTCCCTAAAAGAGGTGCAGAATTATTTTACTCACAGGCTGCAAAGGTGAAATAAAAAGACACACGCCAAGCGCTAGGACACGAACTTGGCTAAAACTAGCATTCAGGAGAGAGATAAAGCTGGTTGTGTGCATGTATGAGTTAAACTTTGACTAAATATAACACGTCCCGCTATGATGGTTAACCATACGCCGGCAGAAACACGTCAAGCCGAATAGACAAAAGCTTCACAAATAGAAATGATGTTTTACGTACATGCAAAACGCAGCCAGTCCAAACACTGCAACGCTAGACGGGAAACGCTGCACAATTCACCAAACTCCGTCTCTGGGAATCTGGGAAAACAACTGAGTCGCATTAAAGGGTTTGTTCACGCATTATCCGACGATCAAACTCAACCTTATAAGTGTATACGACTTCCTTACGTCAGTCCAATCCAATCAGAGTCATTTCAAAGAGCATCTTTGCCTTTTCCCGCTGTAAAACAGCAACATTCGGCTCATTCTGAATAGTCAGTGTTATAAAACAAGAGCAATAAAGTGCATTTATCCATCATAAACAGTAACTCACGCGGCTCCGAAAGGTAAATAAAGGTCTCCTGTAGTGAATACATGCATTTATTGGAAGAATAATATCACAATTGAAAACTTTATAAAGAGTTTTGTGTAACTTCCATCATTATAGTCTTCTTTTGAGGGGCATTTTAAAGTGCATTAGCGCCCCCCGCAGGACTGGAGTGTGGTTGTTTGTCTCGCGCCTCCACATTGGAGACCTTTATTCACCCCTTTCACTGCATAAAATGCTGCTTTCTTAGTTTTTGTCTCGTTTCTAGTCCAAATATTTAAAACTTCCTAAATCAAGAAGCGTTTTCCAGACAAGCAACAAAATATTGTCTTATTTTCAGCAATAATGAGTCAAAATGAAGTGAGTTTTTGATTAAAACGAGCAAAATAATCTGCCAATGGGGGAAGAGAAATATCCTATGTCAAAATAAGTCTTATGTCGAAGGGAAAAACTAGATCATCTCGCCCATGGGCAGATCCTTCAGCTTGTTTTAAGGAAAAACTCACTTCATTTTGACCCATTATTTCTGAAAACACGACAATAACCAAGAAGAAAAGCAGTTTTGCAGTACATTAATACACTTTATTGCAGTAAAATGAGCCTCCCGCTGCCATTATAAACCTGCAGAAAGGCCAAGATAATTAGTAAAATAACTCTAGATTGACTTAGAGGATGTACATGTAAAGTCACGGCTTGAGCATGAGCAAATCAATGGATTTTTTACATTGTTGGGTGAACTAACCCTTTAACACATGATGCCAAAAACAAAGTATTAAAAAAATGCAATTATAGCAATAATTCAGTTTCAGCCTGACTGAAAATGACAGTCGACTGTGGTGAAAGCAGACATAAAGCAGACAGAGCTGCATCCCAGCATGCACCTCTTCGTGAAGAAACACTGTCAAGGGTGAAGATGGTAAACTCACACAGAAAGTAATATAAATGCAGCATCTGTCGGTCTGTATGCATGTGCGTGTCGTGACCTCTGACCCCGATCGGCCTCTCTGCATCCGTTCACACAGTCCTGCGGTCCAGCATGTGTGTGTGTGTGTGTCAGTCTAACGGCGTGGGGTCAGCGATGGGCATGGTGTGCAGAACCTCGTCCAGCAGCTGCAGCGCGCGGTGCAGATGGATCTCGATCCAGCAGGGTGTCTCTTTAATGCTCTGCCGTGGGTAATCGGGACCCCAGCCCTTCACGAAACTCATGCGCAGGATACAGAGGCGCCGCAGGTCATCCACACCGATACCAGCGGCCGCAGACAAACCTGCAGGACACACAGACCACAATAATCAACCATCACATTAGCGCTGGGGGAAAACACATACATTGAGGTATTTAGATTCACTGTGATTTGTATATTGTTGAACAGCTCTATTCAGAAAAGAGGACTAATTTGGGATGATTCTGCCGTGGATCTGAATATAATAAACGATTTAAAAGCACAGAGAAATACAGCAGAGTGAATGTACAAATGGAGTCCAACAGGAATAATCAAATGCGCAATAAAACTTGTATAGTTATTTCTCTAATCTGGCAACCATTAAACATCGACTGGGAAACAGTACACAGTTGTCTCTACAGTACACAGTTGAGTGTGTAAGTGCAGAGTGTGTGATTTGGGACCCAGCCAGTGTGTGTGTGTGTGTGTGATACGCACTGATAGCAGGAGCGATTCCTCCTACTGATCCGGGTCCAGGGATGTTTCCGGCCACTGCTGCTGCCTGAGCGGCCGCTGCTGCCTGTGCCGTCGCTGCCTGCTGCTGCATCTGCCTGTGGCACTGACGCAAGTCAAACACCTGCAGGACACAAAGAGAACAGGTGATCACCGAGCTATGCTTTACACTCTTCTACTACAAACACCTTCAGTTATTTATTAACATCTGTCCGTCCATCCATCCAACCGTCCATCCATCTATTAGTCCATCCATCCATCTGTCAATCAATCTGTAAATCAATCCATCCATCTATTAGTCCATCTATCAATCTATCCATCCATCTGTCCATCCACCTATCTATCTATTAGTCCATTAATTCATCCATCTGTCAATCAATCTGTAAATCCATCCATCTATATATCTATCCATCTATCTGTCCATCCATCCATTAGTCCATCGATATAACCATCTATCTATCTATCTATCCATCCATCTATTAGTCCATTAATCCATCCATCTGTCAATCAATGTGCAAATCCATCTGTCCATCCATCCATCCATAAATCTGTCCATCCATCTATCTAACCATCCATCCATCTATTAATCCATCCATCTTTCAATCAATCTGTAAATCCATCTGTCCATCTTTCTATATATCTATCCATCTAGCTGTCCATCCATCCATCCATCTATTAGTCCATCAATCCATCCATCTGTCTATCAATCTGTCAATCCATCCATCCATCTATCTATATATTTGCCCATCCATCCATCTATCTATCTGTAAATCCATCTGTCCATCCTCTCATCCATCTAACCATCTATTAGTCCATCCATCCATCCATCTGTCTATCAATCTGTCAATCCATCCATCCATCTATATATTTGCCCATCCATCTGTCCATCTATCTATCTATCTATCTATCTATCTATCTATCTATCTATCTATC
>CAIGQW010053567.1:179400-192947 GCA_903798125.1 Danio choprae
AGGCACTTTTTATATACACGATTATGCCGTCGAACTGTTGTATAAATACAATATCACACTCGTAGCAGTGCAATATGGCTGTAGATCATCACTGGTGGGACACTAAGGCACTCGGCCTGCAGCCTCGAGCCAACGCACGCCTCCCACCAGTGCCGATATACAGCCATATGGCATTACTACTCGTGTGATATTGTTTATCTATGCAGATGCCTTATGAAATCATCCCAATGTATATATAATTATGAATTCTTCCCAAACAGACCTATTGATTTCCTCTGGTGACATTATACTCAATATCGCAATATATCCTAGAAAAATAAAGTAATCGCATTGTCAGTTTTTTCCAATATCGTGCTGCTCTAATATATATATATATATATATGGGATAATTAAATCATGGCAGATTTTTCATTTTTGGGTGAACTGTCCCTAAAGTATGCATTGCACCTTCTCTTGTACTACCTAGTTCTAGCGCATGTGAGCTGAAGTACAGACTAAAGGGACAGTTCACACAAAACAATAACATTTACTCAATATTTACTCTCCCTCAAGTGGGATCTTGTATCAATTCACTTCCATAGTGTTTGTTTTTTCCTACTATGGAAGTCAATGGTTTCAGGTTTCCAACATTCTTCAAAATATCTTCTTTTGTGTTCAAACTCCCAAGGCTTAGAAACAAGTCAAGGAGGAGTAAATAATGACAGAATGTTGGCTGTGGCTTTCAATGTCTGTTGTGTAGTGAGACGCTCACAGTAGTGTGCCGGATGAGCCATGGGCGGGTGATGCTGCAGATGCCCGTTCTGATGGTGAGGCACGCTGGGGGTGAAGTTACTGTTCCTGCTCCAGGTGGAGGTGGGATCTGTGGACACAAGAGGACAGAAAACACGTCTGAGACACACAGCACAGACCGACGACGGCTCTGCTCTGACTGACTGCAGGACATGCTGAAAAGCTCTCTGACTCTGGGTGGAGGTGGCTGAAGGCTTACTGTGGTGGTATGTGGAGGTCTGGCCTGGAGGAAAGCCATTCTGCTGTGAGCCCTGCCCTGTGCCTGACGCAATCTGCAGCAGAGAATCACTGCTGTGGCTTCCTGAGAGCACACTACTGGGCTGAGCTGGGGAGAGAGGCGGCATGCACACACAAGCACACACACGCACGCACACACAAGCACACACACGCACGCACACGCACGCACACACACGCACACACAACAACAACACAGATCAACACACACACACACACACACACACACACACACACACACACACCAACACAGATCAACACACACATACACACACAGACAAACCACTGAACGCAGGAACACGTGTGCCTCACACTACCTGTCACTGCATTATATGGCACTGTTACACAGCTGTATGCTCATATTTAGTGAAGCATCAATTTTTTTTTATGAATAAACATTGCTAATCATTATTTAATTCATGACTGTAACTCATTACTCAGTCACTAGATGGCGCCAAACAGTCAAAAACAGCAGCATGACAGACAAGCATTTAAATATAGATGTGAACGTCTTCACTGACTGTCAAAGCGATTGGTAGCACCCGGATGAGTCTGTGTTACTCAGCAGTTTTAATCTGAGAATAACATACTGGTAATGTCGCAACTGACCAATCAGAATTGAGTATTCCAGACAGCCTTGTAATAATTCCAGATAACAACCACTGATTAGTAGACTCATACGGGTACTTTCACTCAACTTGACCGTTGTAAATATGTTCACGTCCACATTTATCTGCCACACTGTTTGGCGCCATCTAGTGACTGAATAACTTGCAGGTTAGTGTATACTCCATTCAGCCGTTTTTGTATCTGTCATATATATCTGTATATATTGTGTCTCTGTAGTTTAAACTTTCATGCGTTCAGTTTCCCACGAGAGCATGAAATGATCAAATAAAAACTTTAAATGCAAAAATATTGGTAAAAACGTGCACAAAGAGTAGAAATGTACATGCATACATTGACATATGTGTTTACCTATGCACATTTGCATATGCAGGAAGGCGTTTTCATTAGTTTGCATTTCTTTGTTCTTATATGCCATCATGCATATGCAGTTATGCATATACATTATAGAGGAACCTCTATGGACATGCAGCCCAGTCCTATAAAGCGCCTCCACAAACAAGAAAGCTTTCCAGCATGGCCTGTGTGTTTGTGTTTGAGACGTGAGGGATTGACTGATTGAGTCGTACTTGTGGACCCGACGGCGATGCTGGAGAAGGCGGAGCTGGAGGCGGAGCTGCTGCCCTCTACTGGTGGGAGCAGGGCAGGCGTGCTGAAGGGCTCCTGGGTGACTGCACGGGACGGAGGGTGCTGGATGGTCTGCATGTGTCCCTCAGTGCTGGGCAGAGACGGCGGCCCGTCATAATCATACTCATCCTTCACCATCAGCCCTGACGGACCTGAAAACATAAACATAAACACACAGACACACACACAAGTCTGTCAAACTGCATCTGAAAAACTGGATTTTACTGCTGCATAGGGTTGAGTTAAATGACAAAAAATATATTTATTTCCTTTTTTATTGCTTTGCAATTAGTTTACACCTATTTAAGGCTTCAATAAGCCTCTAATTTACAACTTTAAACTTGTATTGTTTAAGTAAGTATTAATCTTTGCTCCAATATTGCAGTCTGCACTGCGAAAACGGTGTTTCGTCACTCACCAGAGCCTGACAGTGTGAGGCCAGATAGATCTAGAAGAAAACACAGGAGAGTGGAATTATAACCAGAAGACATGGTCAATGAATAAACAGCTTTAAAATCATCATCAGACTGACCTATTCCTGGAGACACCACTCTCTCGTAGTGGTAGGGGTTGACACAGACGCTGTCACACTTCAGGTCGAAGGCGAACTGGCAGTATTTGACATGCTTCAGCTCGTTCTTATGAAGATCAGGCCATCGCCATAACCGTGCATAAATCACATGCGGGAATCCTTTCCGGCCCGCCACCTGAACAGGCATTCAGAGGGACACCAGAGTCACATATCTCTGTACAAACACACTTTTAGAGCTCAGCACTTGCTTTCTGTTGCTGTCGCCACATTGTTAAGAGCGCCTGCAGTGCCCATCAGTGTCACTTTGGAGCTAGCTATCCAATCACAGTGGACGAGGGGCGGGACAAAACCACACAACTGTCAACAAATGATCTGCTAAAGACTTTTAACTTGTAACGGTACAACGGGGATCCTCTTAAAACGCTCACAGCTGAAGGTTTACACAACACTGCTCTCGATTCTGCAGCGCAAACACACTCCGGTGGACACAGCGATGAACAGAAAAACCTAGCAGAGAATTTAATAGCTATTACGAGAGAGACGATGGATGATCTACCCCAGATTTTGTAAAGAAACAAACAGAAGAGAGTCTAACACGCAGTATTTGAAGAGGTCATTTTGTCACCAATGCTCTTGACATTATTCTAGCGTGTTAGCCTTAGTTAACAAGTACAGAACATTTGACTTCAGTGACCGGCAGCTGATGAGCTTGAAAGGAATAAAATGGCGCTGAAAATTAGCAGAAGCTGGTAAAACGTGTGAATCAAGCAGATTAAAAACATGATATTGTGCATAAAGATTTAAAGGGAATTGAATTTTCAGGGAAGCCTGATTGCTCTATAATCCATGCATAAATTTGACTTGAACAATAGGTCTACAATACATAATATTCACATGTGCGGTTTATGAGGGACTTATTGGATTACATGAGCCCTACAGTAACAGCATGAAAATGTTTTTAAACATATTATTATCAAATAAAAGGGGGACGGAAGAGGAGGAAATGTAATGTAATGTACTTTTTCTATTTACTGCCATGTCAGCAACCAATGCTATTTTCATGGCAAGAACATTTCAATAATAAATATACAATTAAAAATCAAAAAACTAATTAATACATAAATTCAATACGATTTTCAGCACTAATACATGATAAAAAGTCATTTTTCCTGGTGTCACTTAGCTAAAAATGTCCTTAAGAGAGTTCATTTCATAACAAAGCCTTAAGTCAGAGGAATTGTGCAGTACAAACACTGAGTAGGGTCTTCACCTTTGAGCAAAAAACCATAGGTTATTCTTGTATGTCCGATACATCTGGTAAAAATCACTTGATTAAATCTAGTCTTAATTTTATAGTTTATTATTTTTCGAAGAGGAGGAAAAGAGGGAAAAAAGCTAAATCCCCGACGCAAGACAAAGGATATATGTGGTATGTGTTGGGTATGCATCCTTGTTTGTTTTTCTTCTTCTTGCACTTACATTACATTATTTTTATCAATATTATTATTACCTTCAATATTGATATCACTGTTGTTATCAGCAATTTTAGTAATATTATTGATATCTATATTATTACTATGAATGCCAAATACAACCAATGTTAATAGGATTGTCATTGCTGTTTATACACATTGTTCTGTGTTTATCGTATGTTGTATGGTTTGCACTCCTAATAAAATGCATTTATTTTATGCTTTTTTTTTTGTTTTGTCAAATTTAGTTTTGGAAAAAACACAGAACTGCGGGATATATATGCTGAGCCGAGGGGATGTTTCATGCCAAAACCAGATCAAATCTACAACATTTTATAAAATAAATAAATAAATAATTTTAAA
Organism: Danio choprae; assembly: GCA_903798125.1. Taxonomy (NCBI): domain Eukaryota; kingdom Metazoa; phylum Chordata; class Actinopteri; order Cypriniformes; family Danionidae; genus Danio; species Danio choprae. The sequence goes on from CAIGQW010053567.1 coordinate 184,045, forward strand.
TCCCTTTTTTTATAATAATAAAAACATATAACAATAAAAAGACATCAAATGCAATAAATAATACATAAGATAAAAATCTAAAACAGTTTAAAGGTGCAGTGTGTAAGTTTGACACCCAGTGGTTGAACTAGGTATTGCACTCCTGGATCAAAACATACGCTAGTGCAGGTTGCCAGATTGGGGACTAACAGGAGTGTGCCTGACTGTCGAGCCTAAAGGCTGATTTAAGGCTGATTTAAACCATGTTCTCACTAAAAGCAATGACACGCGATAGCAGGAATATTCTCCATATTTGTCCTAACCAACACCTGAAGATGACATATTAGAAACGGCTTCTGTTTCTCACAGCTGAACAACAGAAAACTGACAATGATCAGCTCAGGCACACCTCATGTGCTTTATTCAGTGTTAAATGCTAATAATGTGAGTTTGATGCCATTTTACATGACATTTATTGTCATACTACTGAAAGCAGCAGCAGATAGTTCAGCTCAGACCTGGAGAATAAAATAAACCCTTTGAAAATTAACTTTAGAGACTCAAAATCAACACATATCAGTGATTCAGCATCTACATTTAATAATGTTAAAGAGGTTTATTTATATCATAAACCTTACCATTTCATGAGTGAGTGCATATTCTGTGCTTCTGAATGGCTGTGTTTATATTTCTGTGGTGTTTCGTCTGGTGCAAACAGCCAAACTGCTCATCACTGCGCATCTCGTCATGTAGCGTGTTGTTAGGACACGAGGTTACAATGTAATCTGCTCACCTAATGTTTACCTTAGTCATATTTATATTATTTGCTGATTAATAATCCCATGTTGAACTCTGAATCTGGGGCTCATTTCAGAGTCTGCTAATGTCCACCGGAGGTCACATTTCAGTCACGGACACATGCTTTGAGAGCCTTTCTGAATGAATGAATGAATGAAATATGCTGTTTTCCAGCAAGGCAACCCGGATGCTGAAATATAATTGGCTAAAGTGGCATTGTGCGGGTTAAAGGGACCAAAACAAAGACAGACGTTCCGGCACGGAAAGCACATTATCAAAGCAGAACATCTGACTTCAGCATTGTGTTTCAGATGAACACGAATGCTCACTCAGCATGTTTCTGAAGTATCTGCAAACATATTATGATGTTTCTATGCTCTAGAAGAGTCAACAAGAGATAAAAATTGTCGTCTGATAACATTACAAATAGGCTATTCCACAGGTATATGTTCAACAGCTTGCAATATTTACATTTTGGGGGTTCTGAGCCGAGGGGAAAAGAGAGAATGGTTGCGTGGGGGGGGTGTGTGTGTGTGTGTACCTGCAGTCGTCCGTCTAGCGTCCTCTGTATGGTCACACACTTGCTGGGATGCGCTCCGTTAGTGGTGATGGCGGTGATGAGGGAATCCAGCTCGTCTTTCTTCTCCTTCAGCTTCTTCACCAGGCTCTCGATGGCGCGTTTGGCGAAGGTCTCGCTCTCGCCGCCCTGCCGGTGGCACATCAGACTGTGCACGATGCTCAGGCACGCGTCATTACTGGTGGGAGTGTTTGTGATGGACATCCTGCGCTGCGTTTCGCTCCTGTGTGCCAATCAAACTCGCTTCAGCGGGACAGCGACGGGGCCATTCACACCAGCACTGCAGGGGGATTACACCAGTCAGTCATTCTGCATTAGACATACCATCATTTAATAAACATGCAGAATATTAATATGAGACATATGCTGATATTTAAGAATTTAACATATGGTGATAATGAGCATGCGCAATATTGACATTAGACATATGCTGATATTTAATCATTTAATGGTGATAATGAACAAACTCCACACAGAAACACCAACTGAACCAGCCGGGACTCGAACCAGCGACCTTCTTGCTGTGAGGCCACAGTGCGACACCACTGAGCCACCGTGTCGCTAACCCCATCATGATTTAATTTAAAAAATGCTAGTTTTTTTTGGCCATAGTATAAAAAAATGATAACTGCTTATGGGTCATTAAAACTACCATCTCTAACCTGTTTGGTGTTTGATATATTGCTCGTATTTGCTTGTTCAGGCACAAAACAATCAACCTTTAATCTGCTTTATGTGGTGCTGAACATCGTTTCTGTTCTCCTCAGAAATAAATGAACGTATAATTTAGTGTATAACCATGCCCTGCAAGTTCAAAACCACATATGAAAAACTGAACGAGATAAAAAGCTACTAAACGTTTTAATTAAGCTAAATATTTAAAAGACTCCATCCAGTCTAATGCAACCTTACAGAGTTAAAGAAGAACAGATTTTGAACAGAAAGGGAAAGCATCTTGCTTCCAATGCAGCAGTTTCAATCACAGAACCAGCCTAATAAACAAATGAAACCATCCAAACACAGCAAGCATAATAAATCCAAGCAAAGCGTCTATAATGTTTCAAAGAACTTAAAAAAAAAACATTAAATGTCAAATTATGGGTGAGAAACTAGTCATAGATTTGTTTTTCTTAATTTAACTTGATTAAAATACATCAATGAATTTATAGGAACATAATTCATTTGATTTAAAATATAATAAATAGATTTAAAAAAAAAAAACAGCAACTCTTGCCTAGTGGTCTGAAAGATCGTGGCAAAGTATAAACATGTCAGATTTCTGGGACACACTTAAATAGAGTCTTTTAATACCAAATCATTCCTGCCCTAAATATGCACGTATGCACATACATTGTTTTTTTTTTTATATATATATATATAGATTTACATCAATTATACATATATTCTGCCAGGACATCGATGCATATGAAGGTTTTGATATTTCATGTCATCTGAGTGTAGTAATAATATCTGCTGAAGCGGTTCCTGAAGGTTGAGGTTTTGATGTTGGAAATTCAACTCTACAGTTTAACAAAGTGACTTTTAGTGACATTTCAGGGATTTGAAATATTATAAGAAATAATATCTAGAGAAATAAGACTGTAGAATAACAGAACATGTACTGATGCACTAATATACAAGACCAACCCAGACAATATATATATATATATATATATATAATAAACTAAAAAATGTTCCTAAATAAATAGGAAAAATATACATATACATATATAGATTTCTAAATATAATTTCAGAAAAAGTATTATATGCTAATTCTAAATAGGGAAATATTTTAGCAGCTAATGGCTATCAAAGTATAACATTGTTCATGGTCAATTAAATTGTGCTAATGTTGTTTTGAAGTCATACTTGCATGCGATTTAGACCGAATAGTCAAAGCTACCATGGTAAACTATATAGGGAGCATGTCACAAGCTCTCACTGAACGAATGTGCGAATATAAAACCAACTTTACCTCATCTTTCAGACCGAATATCCAAAGTTACCATGGTAAACTATATAGGGAGCATGTCACAATGTGTCACTGTTCATAAATGAGCGAATGTGCGACTATTATAGCACCTTTAATATTACCTCAATGACTCCTGAAGCGGGTCGGAGCTGAAAATGAGTGTGGTCGACGGACTGACAGCACAAACAGGCTTTTTACTAAGAGTTTAATAGGATATGGCGTCTCACAGCACAGTAATCCCGCACACAGCTGATTTCAGACCTGCTGCAGAGACTCACAGAGCTGGAGAAGCGGAATAAACTCATGAATGTGATTTATAATCGCGCTCGAGTGAATGTAAACAAGGGTTAGCATGAGCTGCTAACTTACACGTTAGCGGCTTACGATACTAGACACAACTCATGGGAAACGACGAATAAAACACTTTTAAACAGGAAACCGTAATAGAATGACATACCTGTTGTGTGTGCTGTGAATGAAAATGTCTTTATGTGTCCAGTTCTGAGGATTTTCTTGTGAATCTTGTTAGCGGCTACACACTTCAGCAGCTCATCTGATCTCTACAACGAGTGAAAGCGACCGTACGAGCTCTTCATTTGAGCGATACCTCTGACAGACAGCGATCTGGTATTATAATGAAGTATAGTGATTAGTAAAACAGTCACTGTGCGCGACGGAAACACACAACGTAGCCGAGATGTTCTCGATGCACCATCTCACACCCAGCTGCGCAATATGGCGAACAGCGCATGCGCAGTGCACAGAGCCTGTCTGTGGCTCAAAACACACGGAGCACACTAACTATACAGCTGCTCGGGCACAATAGTCAACACTTTAAGATCATTTACAAGCAATTTTAAATGCAGTTTAAGTTTATTTTCATCAATAGTCTCTAACTAGTCTCTCACAGGACCTATCAAGTCAATAGTCTCTCACAGGGCATCATTAGTATAACTACATCCCTAATCTCTCCCTCTGCTGTGATCTTGATCCTCACTACACTGTTTTTCTTTGCCCTCAATGATTTCCAGAGGTTTTCAGTCAGGTTTAGGTCAGGACTCTGGGCTGCCATTCCATTATTTCAATGTTTTCGGCTTCAGGAGCTGTTTTAGCTGTTTTTCTGTGTTCAGAGTTGATTGTCCTGATGAAAATCACTGTCTGAACAGAACCTGATGGTGTTGTAAGGTCTTCTGATGAACATCTGCATTCACTCTGTCATGTTTCTGTAGATTAGACTCAGAAAACTTCAGAAAACCACAACACTTCAGCTCCAGCTTAACCCGGTTTGACCACCAATATCATGCTTCATCAGAACCAAACAAATGAAGCGGTTCTTTATCAGTAAAGTGAGATTTGGGTCAATCGCTCCTCAACATGCTCCTCAGAAAAGCTCAGTCTGCTCTTCTGACTCGTTCTGCTGACGAAGGTTTGAATGAAATATATATTATATATATATATTAAATATATAACTTTTATGTGCAATACTTTATAGAATAAAAGTTTCTGTATTTGTTGCATCAACTTTGTCTTTATATATGTATATAATACTATTAATAACTCATTTCTAATAACTGATTTCTCTTTGCCATGATGACAGCACATAATATTAGACTAGATATTCTTCAGGACACTAGTATTCAGCTTAAAGTGACATTTAAAGGCTTCACTAGGGTAATTAGGGTAAAGTTAGGGTAATTAGGCAAGTCATTGTATAACAGTGGTTTGTTCTGGAGACAATCCAACACTAATATTGCTGAAGGGGGCGTATATTATTGACCGTAAAATGCTTTATAAACATGTAAAACGGCTTTTATTCTAGCCGAAATAAAGCAAATGGCTAATAATTTTGCCCTCAACTGTATATTTGTGTTTAATGCTTATACTGAAATAATAATCTTCAGCTTATATCTTTTCCAGTTAGCATGTATAACTCCTGATGATGATTTTCATATCTGCATACTGTGTGTTTTTTCCGAGCAGTGTTTGTGATGTGTGTACTGTATATCAGTTCTGTTGTGTTTGGCCTCCCGATACGCCTCTTATCTCCATCCTAAAGGTCTTTACATTGAAACACTTAGTGCTTCTGATAAGACGTCAAATCTAAACCGAAGCCTTCCTGCATGTGCGCTTTCATGGACACACGAGAGAACGCTTGCTGGAGGGAGAGTTTACAGGGTTATTCACACCACAGTCGGCATTTTTAAGATCACACTAAAGAGTAAACATACATACTGTAATCTGAGCATCATCTGTTGAGTTACAGTTATTTATACACCTCTAAAACTGTTCCAACTGTTCCAGCATGTTTTACGCAGCGGAAGCCCTTCTAGCTGCAACCCAGTACTGGAAAACACCCATACACACTCATTCAAACACACACTCATACACTACGGCCAATTTAGTTCATCAATTCCCCTATAGCGCATGTGTTTGGACTGTGGGGGAAACCGGAGCACCCGGAGGAAACCCACGCCAACACGGGGAGAACATGCAAACTCCACACAGAAACACCAACTGACCCAGCCGGGACTCGAACCAGTGACCTTCTTGCTGTGAGGCCACAGTGCTAACCACTGAGCCGCCGTGCCAACCCGAACATTATATAATATTTAATAATTATGCAATATAATATAATATTATACATCATATAATATATATGGCCTACATAAGAATATTATATGATTATATCTAATCTATTCATTCATTTTCCTTTCGGCTTAGTCCCTTTATTAATCTGGGGTCGCCACAGCGGAATGAACCGCCTATATCTAATCTAGTGATATATATTTACATATTTGAAATTCAGATAGATATATAATATCCAATATATAAGCGGTCATTTTCAAAATGTATGTTGCATAAATGCTTATATCTTTTACATGTAAAATCCAACTGGTATCTCATATATGTAATTTGCATATATTTCCATGTATCATTTTTCTATATGGGGTCAAATACGGACCATATATGGTCAAATATGTTCAGCTTTTAAAATTAAAATTAAATAACACTTTTTAACCCAACAGTTGGGGTTGTTCATATTTGACCCAACATTGGCTTACAACAACCCAGCGTTTTTTTAGAGCGAGTCCTAAACAAAATGTGTTTAGATGCCCCAAGACTCTTCAGTTCAAAATACGACAGTGAAGAATGGACTTGTAAAGTCGTGTCAGGTTTATTCCAGAGTGTTCCTCTTCAGATGGCAGGCGGAAGCGCAGTATGGTTGGAGACTGTTGCTGTTGGCGCTCAGGAATCTGACGGCTCCCTTGTCCACTTGTAACGAGGGCTCATCTTGAGTGAGGGCTCGTACACTTCTCGCTTTTTCACACCTTCTTATCACGCTGTGTGGAAGAGAACGTGGCTGAGGCTCGCACGGCATCTGGCCATCAGCGCCAGCAGAACCTTCAGCATTATATCTGACCATAATAATGCAGAATGAGCTCTGACAAACACAAAATGAAGGGGCTTGATTGGCTTCAATGGTCCTATGAAGAATCTTTAACATCCATTAAACCAAGAACCAGAACTGCTCACTTTAAGCCGCTTTTTTTCTGCATCACTCTGAAAACAACCTTTAGGAAGCTGTTTCTACTCCAGGTGAACAGGGTTAAAGGTCATCAGTATCTCCTTGTTGAATCTTCATCACTATTAAGAACTGCAAACATGTTCTTAAATGCCCTTCAATGCCATAAATATGCAAATAGACATGATAGAATTAAATATGCACTAATTATATCTAAACAGATATCTGAAAAGGTCAATATTATTTCCCCTTTTTGTTTTTACCATTTTTCATTCATTCATTCATTTTCTTTTCGGCTTAGTCCCTTTATTAATCTGGGGTCGCCACAGCGGAATGAACCGCCAACTTATCCAGCATATGTTTTACGCAGCGGATGCCCTTCCAGCCGCAACCCAGTACTGGGAAACATCCATACACACACTCATTCACACACATACACTACTGACAATTTAGGGTACCCAATTCCCCTATACCACTTCTTTGAACTTGTTCTTTGGACCCACGCCAACACGGGGAGAACATGCAAACTCCACACAGAAATGCCAACTGACCCAGCCGAGGCTCGAACCAGCGACCTTCTTGCTGTGAGGCGATTGTGCTACCCACTGCGCCACCGTGTCGCCCCTTTAACATTTTTATCAGCCAAAAATAAAATAAAAACATTCAGAAGAAACATTTTCACCATTTTATGTGCAGTAATTTTAAATCAGATGAACACACAAACATGCTGAAGGCCTTCTGAACATTAATATGAATAAACCAAGCTTGGTGTATGAAAATACAGTAATAAAGCTGTTGTTTGCTGTGTTAATCAGAATAGATCAGAATAAAACTGTAACGTTTGGTATATGGGGCCTCACAGTGGCGTAGTGGGTAGCACGTTCGCCTCACAGCAAGAAGGTCGCTGGTTCGAGCCTCAGCAGGGTCAGTTGGCGTTTCTGTGTGGAGTTTGCATGTTCTCCCCGTGTTGGTGTGGGTTTCCTCCGGGTGCTCCGGTTTCCCCCACAAGTCCAAACACATGCGCTATAGGGGAATTGGGTAAGCAAAATTGTCCGTGGTGTATGAGTGTGAATGGGTGTGTATGGATGTTTCCCAGAGATGGGTTGCAGCTGGAAGGGCATCCGCTGTGTAAAACATATGCTGGATAAGTTGGCGGTTCATTCTGCTGTGGTTCATTCCCAGATTAATAAAGGGACTAAGCCGAAATGAAAATGAATGAATGAATGAACGTTTGGTATATGTACACTATATTGCCAAACGGTTTGGGACATCTGCCTTTACATGTACATGAACTTTAATGAAACTCAATGGTAATCTGTAAGGTTTAATATGGAGTTGCCCGCCCTCTGCATCAGTTCTTCTGGTAAAGCTTTTCACAAGGTTGACATGTGTGAGGTCAGGAACTGATGTTGGATGAGAAGGCCTGGCCCTCAGTCTCTGCTCTTATTCATCCTAAAGGTGTTCAGTCATGTTGAGGTCAGGACTCTGTGTAGGCCAGTCCAGTTCCTCATCAAAAACTCCTTAACCATGTCTTTATGCAGCTGGCTTTATGCAGTAAACCCAGGAAGCCCCATCATCAAATTGACGCCACAAAAGTTGGGAGTAGGAGAATGTGCAAAAAGTTGGGAACATGAAGCATGAATGGTCGCTCTAGAGCACAGGTGTCAATTCCAGTTCCTGGAGGGCCGCAGCTCTGCACAGTTTAGTTCCAACCCTGCTTCAACACACTTACCTGTAGGTTTCAAACAAGCCTGAAGAACTCAATTAGGTTGATCAGGTGTGTTTAATTAGGGGTGGAACCAAACAGTGCAGAGCTCCGGCCCTCCAGGAACTGGAATTGACACCTGTGCTCTAGACAGAGAAGCGTGATTGGTCACTCCAGATAGGGAAGCCTGATTGGTCACTCCAGACAGAGAATTGTGATTGGTCACTCCAGACAGAGAAGCGTGATTGGCCACTACAGACAGAGAAGCGTGATTGGCCACTACAGACAGAGAAGCGTGATTGGCCACTACAGACAGAGAAGCATGATTGGCCACTACAGACAGAGAAGC
>CAIGQW010053567.1:222947-245706 GCA_903798125.1 Danio choprae
CATCAAACTCACATTATTAGCATTTAACACTGAATAAAGCACATGAGGTGTACCTGAGCTGATCATTGTTAGTTTACTGTTGTTCAGCTGTGAGAAACAGAAGCCGTTTCTAATATGTCATCTTCAGGTGTTGATTAGGACAAAAACTCCCTTTAATATGGAGAATATTCCTGCTATCGCGTGCTGTTGCTTTTATATAGAACACGACTCAAATCAGCCATTAGACTCAATCGTCAGACCAGATTCAGACTCACTCCTGTTAGTCCTCAATCTGGCAACCTGCGCTTGCTTTGTTTTGATCCAGGAATGCAATACCTAGTTCAACCACTGGGTGTCAAACGTACATACAGCACCTTTAATGTTATTAGTGCAATTCAGCTGAAGAAAGCAGCATGTGGAAAAAAAATATACCAGATTTTACGTCTACTAGCTCAAAAATGTGCAATGATGCATAACAATATAAAAAAAATGCAATGCATGAGACATTAATGCACTATTTAGAACAGTTATACACTCAGCGGCCACTTTATTAGGTACACCTGTCCAACTGCTCGGTAACGCAAATTTCTAATCAGCCAATCACATGGCAGCAACTCAAATGCATTTAGGCATGTAGACATGGTCAAGACGATCTGCTGCAGCTCAGATCGAGCATCAGAATGGGGAAGAAAGGGGATTTATGTGACTTTGAATGTGGCATGGTTGTTGGTGCCAGACGGGCTGCTCTGAGTATTTCAGAAACTGCTGATCTACTGGGATTTTCACGCACAACCATCTCTAGGGTTTACAGAGAATGGTCTGAGGAAGAGGAAATATCCAGTGAGGGGCAGTTCTGTGGGCGCAAATGCCTTGTTGATGCCAGAGGTCAGAGGAGAATGGCCAGACTGGTTCCAGCTGATAGAAAGGCAACAGTAACTCAAATAACCACTCGCTACAACCGAGGTCAGGCTACAACAGAAGATTGGAGAAACATTGCCTGGTCTGATGAGTCTCCATTTCTGCTGCCACATTCGGATGGTAGGGTCAGATTTTGGCATCAACGCCATCAAAAACATGGATCCATCCTGCCTTGTATCCGCGGTTCAGGCTGGTGGTGGTGCTGTAATGGTGTGGGGATATTTTCTTGGCACACTTTGGGCTCATTAGTACCAATTGAGCATCGTGTCAACACCACAGCCTACCTGAGTATTGTTGCTGACCATGTCCATCCCTTTATGACCCCAGTGTAACCATCTTCTGATGGCTACTTCCAGCAGGATAACTCACCATGTCATAAAGCGTGAATCATCTCAGACTGGTTTCTTGAACATGACAATGAGTTCACTGTACTCAAATGGCCTCCACAGTCACCAGATCTCAATCCAATAGAGCACCTTTTGGATGTGGTGGAACGGGAGATTCGCATCATGGATGTGCAGCAGACAAATCTGCAGCAACTGCGTTATGCTCTCATGTCAATATGGAGCAAAATCTCTGAGGAATATTTCCAGTACCTTGTTGAATCTATGCCATGAAGGACTAAGGCAGTTCTGAAGGCAAAAGGAGGTCCAACCCGGTACTAGTAAGGTGTACCTAATAAAGTGGCCGGTGAGTGTAAAGATTTCTGTCTGACTGCAAATAAAATGACACAAATTTTACATTAGCAAGCTATTTAATGCAATATGAACGACTAAATAATCTCCGATCTCATGCAAAGTAGACGGTAAGTTGGTAAAAGTGTGTTTTTCTATATTCTCCATTTTTATTTTGACAATATAAGGATTATGATTGTCTTTATAATGTTACCAGCTGAGCAGAAAAGAGAAATTGGTCCAACAACATAAGTCAAATAAACTTGTGCCTTTAGAGCTATAAAAACAATCAGGAGTAAACATTATCTATCATTATCATTCATTATTACATAAATATTTATCATTATCAAGGGCTCAACATTAATGAAGATAAAAGGATAAGCAGTCTGATTAAAACGTCAGAAGCTGCGAATGATGGATTGCATTACATTAAATGTTATCCGTGATTAATAATGGATTATTCATCAAAAGTAACAAGATTATGACACAGGCTGTCTTGCTAACAACTAATATATTACACCGTGAATCAAAAAATATCCGTAAATTAGCAGTTTTCTGTATTTTGTGATTCATGTTATTATTTTTACCCATTTGTTTCTGCTTCTGAGTTGCATTATGGGATTTTAATCTTTCTTCCAACAACGTTTAACCTTGTAAAGTGTGTAAAAAGTGTCTTTTATTGCCATGTGTAATAGTCTGCAGTGCAGTATTGTGTGTGTCTGCATGTGTAATAGTCTGCAGTGCTGTATTGTGTGTGTTTCTGCATGTGTAATAGTGTGCAGTGCTGTATTGTGTGTGTTTCTGCATGTGTAATAGTGTGCAGTGCTGTATTGTGTGTGTTTCTGCATGTGTAATAGTGTGCAGTGCTGTATTGTGTGTGTTGGTGTTGTATATTACACTACAGAACCCTTGTGATAAACTGCAGCACATGTTCTGCTATTCTACAGGCTTATTTCTCTACATATTATTATTATATTATTTCACACCACTAAAATGTCACTAAAAGTCACTTTGTTAAACTGTAGAGTTGAATTTTCATCATCAGAAGTGGACAGAGCAGAGATCAACATCCCATAATGCAGTTCACCACCGCAAATAAACCCAACATACAGAAACCTAATTAACAGCAAACAACTCGCATGAACACAACACACTAATATATTAGCCTCAATATTATACACTGCCGCTGGGACTGTGCCATACTGACTGCCTTTACCCACATAGAACCACATATAAACGCATTTAGCTTGTGTTTTCTCTGCTGATTTGCTATAAAATCTTCTGTGCTCCTCTCATGTTTCTTTCATCTGTCATGCGTCTCGCAGTCAGAGCCGATCCTCTGTATAAAGTTGCACAGGGGCCCCAAACCAGCAGGGGGCCCCTTGCTCTTAAAGACTGTATAATGATGCCTAGAGCTGTGCATAAGATCTGTTTCGTTTTTGATTGTGGCTTCCTACAATTATGAAAACTGCTGGATTATGGACCTTTGCTCCTTTTGACAAGATGTAAAATGCGTCTCTGCTGTCTCTAGAGTGTGTAGTGAAGTTTCAGCTCCAAATACCACACAGATAATGTCTTCTAACTCTCTGAAACGGACCCTTTTAGGCTTTGATGCTAATTGTGGCGTTAAATTCAAATGAGATGGTGCTCTTTTCAAAAGAGGGCGGAGCTACAGACGCCTGTGTGTCACCATAGCAACAGATTTTTGTTCCCAAAAAAATCTCCAATGAGCCTGGGTTAAACAAATTGCCCTTGTGTGACACAAGACATAGAAATGAATGGGTTTCATAAAGCAATGCTTTCCGCATCCGGTGTGAAAGCCTCTTTAGGCCACACATTGACTACAACTATAGAGAGAGTGAAACCAGCGAACTGAACACTGCTAGGTAGTGGTGTAACGGATCAACATATACTTATTTTCAATGAATGATCCAACAATTCACACATTACATGTTTCGTTATAGGTGGATCATTTTTGAAAACCTTTTCAGTGACATAATTTTGATGGTTGTTTGTCGCCACCTGTTGGCTAAACAATGTAAACATCAGTGTTTATATCTGAACTACACACTGTTAACCAGTACTACCCAGTAGAGTTATTTATTGTACTAACTATCTAAAATAAGTGTAAAAACTGACAGAACTTATTACTAACTAAAAAAAGAGTAAAAACTGAATCTCTCTCGATCAAACGCAGACTTGAATGCAGCGCTTCGAAGGATTATTCATTCGTTCATTTTCTTTTCGGCTTAGTCCCTTTATCAATCAGGGGTCGCCACAGCGGAATGAACCGCCAACTTATCCAGCATGTGCTTTACACAGCGGATGCCCTTCCAGCCACAACCCATCACTGGGAAACATCCACACACACTCATTCACACTCATACACTACGGACAATTTAGCTTACCCAATTCACCTATAGCGCATGTCTTTGGACTTGTGGGGGAAACCGGAGCACCCGGAGGAAACCCACGCCAACACGGGGAGAACATGCAAACTCCACACAGAAACGCCAACTGACCCAGCCGAGGCTAGAACCAGCGACCTTCTTGCGAAGGATTAATGTTTAATGTTTAATTGTGCAGCTTTACACTGAATGCATTAGTGCTAAACGAACAGTGATAGAAAACACCTTTAATGAATAACCTAAGACAGCATTTAGGTCCCACAACAACTTTTTCAGTCATCATTATATTTTACAGGGAAGCCAAAATGCTTTCATACACGTGATTTGAGTGATGCGGGAGGCCATGTCTCTGCAATTGTTATAAACGTTGTATTAACCTACAAGTTCAAAAAAGTTATTAATCCGCGGGTCACGTGAGTTCCAAACTGTTGAGATCCGTACGGATCAACGGATACACCCCTACTGCTAGGCACTGCAGCAGAATAGCCTTTTTGGATCATATTTTTGCTTAATCAGAAATGCTGATTAATATATAATATTGTCCACCAAAAATGTGGTGCATCCTCTAAATACATGTGCTGTTAACTTCCAAATCATGCCAAGTCATGTGACTGTCAGAAGCGATTGATATTAGAAGGAAAGGCTCATCCTTATGCCTAAATCCCTTTAAAGGGTTTTCCCTCTGGAATGACAGCTTTGAAGGGATTAAGGGTGTAGGGGTCAACAAACGCACTTTAGCATCTTCTTAACTAGATCTAGGATCTAACTACTCATAACAGCAAGTTTTGTGTTTCTCATTACACTTTTACAGTATTACAGCTTCACATCATCGTGATTATCATGATTGGGAAAACTCACAGTAAATCCTGGAACATTGCTGTTATGTAAATACACGTTTATATGGACAATTAGTAAATATCCATACATATACACATACAAACATAGTTATAGTATGTCGTATTCCTTTCATTTAAAGTCTTTGCTGTACATTATTGAGAATATTGAGCTGAAGCTTGACTTCCCAAATGAATATCAGATATTTCCGTCAAATCCCGCAAACCTTTTGGGCTTTTATAAAGCAGCTTTATGCAATTTTGTGGGAAAAAAACAAGGTAAACATGGATCCCTGTGAGGTAGTTTTCCAGGTGCAGGTTTAACAAACAATACCTTGATCCAGAACATCAAATGTTCAACACAAAAAGCAATCTACATGTAATAATACAACCATAAGTATACAAATCCAAAATCCAGGGAGCCATGCTAATGTTGTTGGTGACAAAATTGCATTAAGCTGTAAATGTTATTTGTTGTTAATTAATTTTCAAAAGCCAAATATACATTATATGGGTCAAACTTATTGATTTCATGATAAAAATCATAAGAATATAAAGTAAAGATCCTGTTTCATGAAGATATTCTGTCATTTTCCTACTGTAAACATAACAAAACTCAATGTTTGATTGAATATGCATGGCTAAGCACTAATTTGAACAACTTTAACTCTTTTGAACCCAGATTTTCCTATATATCCTGGCCAAATATACTTAAATAGTATTCGTGTATCTATAGTATTTTCAGCATTTATAGTATTTACTATGAAAGTCAATGGTTACAGGTTTCCAGCGCTTTGTATTTAACAGAAGAAAGAAACTCAAAGGCTTAAGACAAGATAGTAAATAGTGAGTAAATTTTCTTTTTTTTGGTGAACTATCCCTTTAAGAGCACCAGAGATTCATTCATTCATTTTCAGCTTAGTCCCTTTATTAATCTGGGGTCGCCACAGCGGAATGAACCGCCAACTTATCCAGCATATGTTTTACGCAGCGGATGCCCTTTCAGCTGCAACCCATCACTGGGAAACATCCACACACTCACATTCACACACATACACTACGGCCAATTTAGCTTACCCAATTCACCTGTACCGCATGTCTTTGGACTGTGGGGGAAACCGGAGCACCCGGAGGAAACCCACGCCAACACGGGGAGAACATGCAAACTCCACACAGAAACGCCAACTGACCCAGCCGAGGCTCGAACCAGCGACCTTCTTGCTGTGAGGCGATCGTGCTACCCACTGCCCCACCGTGAGGCCAGCACCAGAGCTGCCAAGTGTAAAATAATAATAATAATTATAAGCTTTGTTTACAACTAAACAGAAATGTTTGTCAACAGACGATGAATATCAGCTGATTAATATGAAATCTATAAAGGTTTAAAACAAAATGAGTAATGCTGCGTCCCAATTCACAAACTATCCATCCTAAATACTATTCAAACACAGAATTAGTGTCCCAAATTGTAGTATGTTGAAGAGAGCATGCCAAAGGTTCACGGATGGTCTACTATTTCCTGTAGAAATGAGAAGTGTAGAAGCGTCAGTACTCTAACCGGTGATATTACCCACAATACACTGCATGTTGGACATGCATTAAAACTACAAACTCGAGTAAAAAGTGTAAACAAACTACAAATATGGCGGATGCGCGAGACCAACCGTCAAGTAGAGAGGATTTGGTAAAGCTGGTTTAATGACTATTAATTAATATCTACATGGGGCGACATGGTGGTGCAGTGGTTAGCACTGTGGCCTCACAGCAAGAAAGTCACTGGTTCGAGCCCCAGCTGGGTCAGTTGGCGTTTCTGTGTGGAGTTTGCATGTTCTCCACGTGTTGGTGTGGGTTTCCTCCGGGTGCTCCGGTTTCCCCCACAGTCCAAACACATGCGCTATAGGGGAATTGATTAACTAAATTGGCCATAGTGTATGAGTGTGTGTGTGAATGAGAGTGTATGGGTGTTAAAACATATGCTGGATAAGTTGGCGGTTCATTCCGCTGCGGTGACCCCTGATTAATAAGGGACTAAGCCGAAGGAAAATAAATGATGAATGAATCTAGCCAACTGGAAAATATGAAATCACGTTTTCTGTGTTATATTTCATCTGCAACAACATTATAAAGACGTGTTTGGACCTGTTGCTGAATCTACAATAAGGTAGGAAATCAATTATGCAATAAATGTGGATGATGTGTGAAGATGATTGACAGGTGATGTAACTAAGCAACATAAAAATCCATAAATGAGGAAGTAGTCCCAAAGTTGGCACACTCTTCTGTCACATACTCAAAAGTACATCACACAAAAAAGCACATACTTTTAGGATTATGTATAAGTATGCGAATTGGGACGCTAAGAGTAAGAGTAAACACTGAGTACATTTTCATTTTTGTGTGAACTATCCCTTTAAGAGCACCAGTGCTAATAATGTCATGCTCTGTTTACAACTGAGCAGAAATGCTGTTTATAATCCATTCCCACATTTGCCAACAGATGATGAATATCAGCCAAATAATCTGAAATCCATAAAGGTTCAAAACATTTGAGTGAGAGTAAATACTGAGTAAATGTACATTTTTGGGTGAACTATCCCTTTAAGAGCACCAGAGCAAGCAAGTGTAAAATAATCATAATAATTTCAAGCTCTGTTTACAGCTAAACAGAAATGTTTGCCAACAGAAGATGAATATCAGAAATCCATAAAGGTTTACAACAAAATAAGCAACAGTAAATAGTGAGTACATTTTCATTTTTTAGTGAACTATCCCTTTAAGAGCACCAGAGCTACCAAGTGGGAAATAATAATAATTTCAAGCTGTTTACAACTACAGTAAACAGACATTTTTATAATCCATTCCCACATTTGCCAACAGATGATAAATATCAGCCAATTAATTCGAAATACATAAAGGTCTAAAACAAAATTAGTAAGAATAATAGTGAGTAAATATCCATTTTTGGGTGAACTATCCCTTTAGGAGCACCAGAGCTACCATTCATTCATTCATTCATTTTCATTTCGGCTTAGTCCCTTTATTAATCTGGGGTCACCACAGCTGAATGAACCGCCAACTTATCCAGCATATGTTTTACACAGCGGATGCCCTTCCAGCTGCAACCCATCACTGGAAAACATCCACACACACCCATTCACACACATACACTACGGACAATTTAGCTTACCCAATTCACCTATACCGCATGTCTTTGGACTGTGGAGGAAACCGGAGCACCCGGAGGAAACCCACGCCAACACGAGGAGAACATGCAAACTCCACACAGAAACGCCAACTGACCCAGCCGAGGCTCGAACCAGCGACCTTCTTGCTGTGAGGTGAACGTGTTACCCACTGAGCCACCGTGAGGCCCTAAAGAAAGACTAATAAAGCTTTTATGTAAAATATGTTAATATGTTATATCATTACTACCCACTGCGCCACCGTGAGGCCCTCAGAGCTACCAAGTAAATAATAATAACTTCAAGGTTTGTTTACAACTAAACAGAAATGTTTGTCAACGAACAACGAATATCAGCCGATTAATCTAAAATCCATAAAGGTTTACAACAAAATTAGTAAGAGTAAATAGCAGTACATTTTCAATTTTGTGTGAACTATCCCTTTAAGAGCACCAGTGCTAAAATATTCATGCTCTGTTTACAGCTGAACAGAAATGCTGTTTATAATCCATTCCCACATTTGCCAACAGACAATAACAACAAGTTAATTCATCTGAAATCCATAAATGCTTTCATGCTGAAATCTAGTAAATAGTGAGAGTAAATAGTGAGTAAATAAACATTTCTGAATGAACTATCCCTTTAAGAGCACCAGCGCTAATAATCGAAGCGCTAATAAAAGCTCTGTTTACAGCTACACAGAAATGTTTGCCAATAGACAATGAATATCAGAGAATTAAGCTAAAATCCATGAAGGTTTAAAACAAGACGAGGAATAGTAAATAATGAGCACGTTTTCATTTTTGCGTGAACTATCCCTTTAAGAGCACCAGAGCTACCAAGTGTAAAATAATAATAATAATAATAATAATAATGTCAAGCTTTCTTTACAACTGAACAGAAATGTTTGGCAACAGACAATGAATATCAGCTGATTAATCTGAAATCCATAAAGGTTTACAACAAAATTAGTAAGAGTAAATAGTACAGTAGTGCATTTACATGTTTGGGTGAACTATCCCTTTAAGAGCACCAGAGCTAATAAATTCAAGCTGTTTACAGCTAAACAGAAATGTTGTTTATAATCCATTCCCACGTTTGCCAACAGACAATGAATATCAGCGATCAGTCTGTCTGCTTCGGTGTTTCAAAGCTCCCACGCGTTGTATATTTTACCTCCCACCGAAGACACCTTTTCAATCTCTTCAAAGTGAATTTCTCTTCTCGCAGATGAGCCGGAGTTTCCCCCTTCGGCCTTGTTTTCCATCACGGATGCCCTCCGGTGCTCCAGCTCCAGCCGAACACACCCTGTCAGATCGCTCTCCGTGAAGATACGGTTCGTTTTGCTGCCCAAAACGCCAGTATTCAGTGGGCTGCATCCCTGACGGGGGCGTCTGAGTCTAAAACGCATTTTCCGTCTGCCCCGAAAACAAGCCTGCTGCTGAAACACCGCCTGAAAACCCCTCTTGAAGTTCTCATTGAAGTAGCCGTAGATGATGGGATTGACGCTGGAATTGGAGAACGCCAGCCAATGGGAGAGAGGGAATATATAGCTGGTTAAGATCTCCAGACTGTCGTCGTCTGGATGTCCGTAATCGGTTAGCATCATGAGCGTCCAGAGCGGCAGCCAGGACAGCATGAAAAGCAGCGCCACCATAATTAGCATCTTCACCACACGGATTTTCCTCTTTCCCTGCGCATTAGCGTGTTCGCTGACGGCTGCGGAGTACAGCTTAGCGCCGATGCGTCCGTACATTAGCATGATGAGCGTTAGGGGGATCACGTATATGTGTATGAACAGCACTGTGGTGTAGATTTTCCTCATTTCGGGGTGCGGCCAGGTCTCGTAGCAGGAGTATAGTGGGTACGTGTTGTTGTAGTCTTCATTGTATATCATGAAGTGCGCTTTTTCTTGCTCGACGGTTAGCATTAGGACTGATGGAAACATTATGGTGAGGGCGAGAAGCCAGATCGTCACTATTGAGACTTTGGCGATGAAGAGTGTAAGTTTGGGCTTGAACGGGTAAACGATGCAGCGAAACCTGAGTTTCAAATGAGGAGAAAAGAAACGTGTGTATTATTATTGTGGTAACACTTTAGCTTAAGGTGCTGTATGTCAGTTTTTGACTCTTCTAAAGCATAGTAATACCATAATATGTTTGCAGATATGTCAGAAACATGCTCAGTGAACATTCTTGTTAATCTGAAACACAATGCTGAAGTCAGATGTTCTGCTTTGATAATGTGCGTTACGTGCCGGAACGGCTGTCTTTGTTTTGGTCCCTTTAACCCGCCCAATGCCACTTTAGCCAATTATATTTCAGCATCCGGGTTGCCTTGATGGAAAACAGCGTATTTCATTCATTCATTCAGGAAGGCTCTCAAAGTGTGCATCCATGACTGAAATGTGACCTCCGGTGGACATTAACAGACTCTGACATGAGACGCAGATTCAGAGTTCCACATGAGGTTATTAATCAGCAAATAATATAAATATTACGAGCGTAAACATTAGGTGAGCAGGTTATATTGTAACCCTGTGTCCTAACAACACGCTACGTGACGAGATGCGCAGTGATGAGCAGTTTGGCTGTTTGCACCAGACGAAACACCACAGAAATATAAACACAGCCATTCAGAAGCACAGAATATGCACTCACTGCACTCAATGGTAAGGTTTATGATCTTAGTAATACATAATAAACCTCTTTAACATTATTAAATGCAGATGCTGAATCACTGATATGTGTTGGTTTGCATTGAGTCACAGTTCTGAAGTTTAGTTTCAAAGGGTTTATTTTATTCTCCAGGTCTGAGCTGAACTATCTGCTGCTGCTTTGAGGAGTATGACAATAAATGTCATGTAAAATGGCATCAAACTCACATTATTAGCATTTAACACTGAATAAAGCACATGAGGTGTCCCTGAGCTGATCATTGTCAGTTTACTGTTGTTCAGCTGTGAGAAACAGAAGCCGTTTCTAATATGTCATCTTCAGGTGTTGATTAGGACAAAAACTCCCTTTAATATGGAGAATATTCCTGCTATCGGGTGTCATTGCTTTTAGTGCTTTTAACATGATTTAAATCAGCCTTAAATCAGCCTTTAGGCTCGATCGTCAGACTTGCTCCTGTTAGTCCTCAATCTGGCAACCCGCACTTGCCTTTGTTTTGATCCAGGAGTGCAATACCTAGTTCGACCACTGGATGTCAAATTTACACACTGCACCTTTGATTAGGAATTTACACCATTATCTATTGGCGCAGATTTCTGCTGATTGTTTAGCCTATCCTTGAGTCTATTTAATTACTTATGTAAATGTATGTAAATACAGTTGAAATCAGAATTATGAGCTTCCCTGTATATTTTTCCCCCAATTTCTGTTTAAAGGAAAGAATATTTCTTAGTTATTTCTGATTGAATTGATTTCTTTGCTCTTTGCCATGATGACAGCACATAATATTAGACTAGATATTCTTCAGGACACTAGTATTCAACTTAAAGTGACATTTAAAGGCTTCACTAGGGTAATTAGGGTAAAGTTAGGGTAATTAGGGTAAAGTTAGGGTAATTAGGGTAAAGTTAGGGTAATTAGGCAAGTCATTGTATAACAGTGGTTTGTTCTGGAGACAATCCAACACTAATATTGCTGAAGGGGGCGAATAATATTGACCTTAAAATGTCTTTAAAACAATGAAGAACTGCTTTTATTCTAGCCGAAATAAAGCAAATAAGACTTTCTCCAGAAGAACAAATATTATAGGAAATACTGGGAGAAACTCCTGAATCTGTTCAACATCATCTGGGAAATAATTGAAAATATTCACAGGAGTGCCAATAATTCTGACTTCAACTGTACATTTGTTAAGTTGTTTAATTTTAGAAATATTATTGAATAATATGCAAATGTTTATATGATTTATGTACAATACAGTTCGTAAAGTCTCTTTAGTAGATATATAATATATGAGAGACTTGCTTTGTTTATCAAACAAGTGGATCTAATTGGATTTGCATTGTAGATCTTCAATAAATTTCTAACATTCCACATAAATCCTGTGCAGAACAAAAAATTCATAAAATTCTGTGCAGAAATAGCAAAAAATGTCTGCAGATTCTGTCTGGCCCTGCTTATTATAAAGATATGAACTGTTTATTAGCACTTATAAAGTACGATCTTATTTTACATCCCTAATCAAACTTAATACCTAAACCCAACTACTACCTTACTAACTATTAATAAGCAGCTAATTAGTCTTTTATTTAGCTAAAAATAAATTTAACCTGCATCCTTAAGGTTATATAAGTTTAAAGATTCCAGCACAATACTTATTATACGCTTAATTAATTCAACATGCTCTTGAACTGCAACATATAGACTAAATGCATGTAACATACTGTCAGAATACACTTATTTAACAGTCGGCTAATCTAAAGAGTCTAAAGTGAAAGTTAACATTCGTGGAAGAATTATTTTGTCTTCATTACCATTAATCAACGATAAAAGATTAAATTAAAGCTGTGACGCCTGATTCACACGGGGCTTCAGCGTCAATGCTTGACGGCAGGCGTGTCTGAAGTTGGGGCTGACGCGATCGTCAGAGCAGCGTCAGCCAATAAAATGAGTCTGCAATCGGCTACTATCTGAGCTGTGGTATTTGCATAAAGCAATCTGATTGGCTGACGCTTCCATTGACGCTTGAAAAGTTGAGAAATTCCCAAGTTCTGCAGCGAGCAACGGATCCACAATTCAGTTCGGCAACACTTGACATCACCCATTCAAAGTGAATGGGAAGCGCTGACGCTGACGCCCCGTGTGAATGGACCGTAAGGCTGAAATGAGAGTAAATGGCCTTGAGAATAACTGTTTTTATAATACTGTAAATGGTAGATTATATAAGGCTACATATTTATTGCTGATATATGGTACTTCTAAATAGTATTCAAGTGTTACAATAGGGGATTTTTTCACAATGCAAACCGTCATACAAAACTGAACCGGCAATTTTGTGAACGTCCCATCCCTAATAAACACATACAGTGTTTTAGCTTTGCGTGCTGTCCAAACATTGAGATGTTTCATTGTCTATCCAAACATCACATGTGTGCACTTTATTAATACCTGCAGATATTGTTGTTATAAGCACAAAGCAGAAACCGTCATAAATGAGCCCAACAAATGTGTTTCACAGTCTGCTAATTGGTGCTTCCAGCAGAGCCGCACACTTCAGATATGAACGATGACACACACAATACTGCTGCTCTGCTGTTTCCATTCAGAAGCATTTGTTCATTTATTATAATAAATACATTTGTTCATTTTATTACACTTACCTGTCCACAGCAATGGCGACTAATGTGAAAACGGATGCGGAGACTGACATTCCCTGCACCAGACCACTCAGTTTGCATATAGTGTTGCTGAAAGGCCAACCTGATGAAGACACAAACATCAAATAAATAATCAATTTGTTGACAGTGGGGGAAATAAGTGTTGAACACGACATGCTTTTTCCTGGGAATAATATTTCTAAAGCAGCTGTTGACATGGAATTGAAGCAGATTTTGATAGAAACCCAAACAATACAAACAAAAATAAAACAAAACCAATAAAAATCTGAAAAATGAGTTCTGTGTAATAAGCATGAAGAAGGAGAAGGAGCTGAACTACTGAAACGTATTTAACACGTTATATAAAAGGCGTCTTTGGTGACGGCAGCTTAAAGACGCCTCTCATATGGAGAATGAATGAGCAATATCACACGAGTAGCAGTGCGATGTGGCTGTATATCGGCACTGGTGGGAGGCGTGTGTTGGCTCTTATTGTCCCACCTGTGCCGATATACAGCCATGTCGCACTGCTACTCATGTGATATTGCGTTTATACAACAGTTCGACGACATAATTGTGTGTAGTGGAGTCTTAAAAACCCTTTTGTAAGAGGAACTACTTTCTTCCGCCATTCATACACATCTGCAGCTGACGTCAGAACAGCAGGAACCGGTGCTCATTCACCAACATCACTGTAGAGCGAGTGTCTGAGTGATTCTCTAGTGTAATGTCTACAGTGATGACACAACAGCTGATTTTGCTCACATGTTAAGATTATAAGGCTGAACGGCATGAAATGTCATCAGTCTACAGAGATTTCCCAGTATTGCTCTGTTGCCATCGGGAGATCACAATAATTAACCCCGAAAAAGCCAAACCAACGCAATCTCAACTCATTAGAAACAGTTGGCCATCTCCGGTTTTAAGACTTTAAGATGAGTCCCATCTTACACTCAACACACTACAATTACTATGGTATAAATTCAGCACTACAACATACAACAGAGAGAGATCGACTTAGAATGTCTCTTACCTGTTTAATAATGATTTGATCAGCTGTAGTTAGAAATTACGCTGGGTTTTTCCTCTCCTGTAAGGGTTTATTATGCAGTCGCTGTCGCCATCTTGTGGATGGACAACGTCTAACCGTCTTTGGTCTGCTCAGTATGGCAAGCTAATGGCCGCCAAAGCGGTGTCTCTTTTAGAAATTATAAATATTTAAAATAGGCACTATCCTTATAAATAAACTGCATAGTTGCAATCTAAACAACTACATTCTCACATAATAAAGTCTCAAAAGTACATTATGTTGTCAAACAGCAGCAATATTTGTCAAACTGTAGAGTGTCCTCAGCTTGTTGCTGTATGTGGGCGGAGTAATACACAAGGGTGAAAGGTGAAGAGGCGGTACAAGTGCTGTTACTTGCAGAATATCGCACGGCTATCAGCCAATCAGATTTAAGAACCAGACAGTACTGTTGTATAAAGCCACATACAGGCTACAACAGAGATTCCACCAAAGTTTTTTAATACTTTTAATCAATAAGCAATGTGTATGCATGTTTTGGACCCACATAGGTGCATAACACTAATAATAAGAACCCTGCACAGTGACTTTAGAGCAGCTTTTCGAGCAGAATATTCGGTGCATCCCTAATCCTATTAAAATAAGTTTGTATTTATTTGTAATATTTGTATATTTGTTTTTACAGTGCAGGTGTAAGCTAGGGCCCTATATTGGGTTCTCACCGGTGATGAGGTTGTCCACTAATGTCGTGGGAATGCAGAAGATGCCGACCAGCAGGTCACTGACGGCCAGATTGAGGATGAAGATGTTAGTCACGGTCCTCATGTGCCGGTTCCTCAGGACTATCACACACACCAGAGCATTTCCCATCAGGCACAGCAGGAAGATGAACAGATACGCCAGCGTGAACAGTGTAGCCGTCGGCAGTGAGTGCTGGTAATACGGAGACAGGATGATGCCCTCCATTGTGCTGGAGTTGGTCACGTTGGTCTGGTTGGTGCAGTGGATGTTTGAAATGACGCAGGTGGAGATATCTTCCCATAATCCCTTCGTCTCAGAGCCCTCCATTAATGCCAAGCAATTCTGGGAGGACACGAAAAAAATATTAGGACTGGAACGAGTACTGAAAAATCAGACTCAAGTAAAAGTGGTTGAGAAATGATGTGCAATATGACAATATGACGAAGTCAGAATTATTAGCCACCTTCTATATTTTTCCCCCCGATTGTTTAACGGAGAGCAGATTTCTTCAGAACATTTCTAAACATAAAAGTTTTTTGATAATGATAATTGTTATGATCATGTGATTCGTTTGTCCTGTTCCCACCACCGTCAGTGTTCATTTGTCCACCTGTGTTCATCCCTTGTGTGTCATTAGTTTAATCATCCCCTTATCCATTTATACCCTTTCGTCTGTGTCCATTGTGGTCCGGTATTTTGGTTTGCATTTGGTTGCTTTGGTTGTCTCGTCCTGTCGTCCTTGTCCCGTCTGCCCATATCCAGTGTTTGTTATCCAGTAAGTGTTTGTTTAAATAAATCCGTTTTGTTAATATATCCCGTGTTCGTCTCATCATGTCTCCCGTCAACGGAGCGTTACAACAGCAATTTTAATCACCTTAGCATAATCGTCGTAAACACAAATCAAATTAATACATGTGGAGTATTCCTATTTCAGTCACATTATTCAAGTGCAGCACCTTAATGAATCTATTACAGGATAATACACGGCTGTTTGACACTATTCTCTGCACCTACCGAGTCAGTATACAATACCACAGACACACACACACACACACACACACACACACACACACATCTCTGAACTCCAGGAGACTCATCACACCCAACACAATTTTACAAAGCTGTCCGGTAAATGCTGAAGTTTTCTTTCCATTCGGTGTGCGCTATGAAACAAACCTTTTCCTTTCAGTCCTTACTTCATACTCTCATCCAAAACAAGGGGCGTGACCAATCACAGGGGTGTAAGAACTCACTCGACAGGCCTCCGAAAGCGAGCGGGATATTTACATTTGTTTATCTGCTATAAATGCTTGTGTTGTTCTGTGCATGTACTTGGTACGGTTTATATATCTGACTGTTTGTATTAAAGGACTAAATTGGATTACAAATACTATAGAAATATAAATATATTTATATATTTTAATACAAGGATTGCTGTGCTGTGAAGAAAATATTTAATTGTGTATGGAAAGCATCGTCAATGCACCGAGATGCATCGAGATATCGAATTTAACCGAATCGATGGCATGATAATCGTAACCGAACCGAACCGTGAGACCAGTGTAGGTTCACACCTCTACTCCACATACAGTTTGATATAGCGCTTAGACCCGGCAGCCGTTTCACGTGACGTCACACTTAACAAGAGGATTACTGAACCAATACCAAATCATGCGTGTTTGCATCACGGTGCACTTAAGAAACTATTTATTTTGACATCTCTAATGGAGTGGAATATTTGTAACGATCATGACTTGTTAACACTGTGGAGTGAAAATGTTTGCACAATGTTTGCACTGCACAAACTCATGCTACTGGTGAAGAAATTTCCATATGGTGAAAAACAGTGGTCATTAAACACAGAAAATGTAAACATAAGAAAATCATTGAGACTCTAAATCACCTGACTGCCTCTAGCCTACGCAATACCTTAAAAGATGTATTTGCAAAAGTAAATGCTAGCCCTAAGTGGTCCCATTAAGCAATGGCTTATCTGTAGGTTAACACCCTGACGCCACTGATCCTTTTGCATTTTCAATTCCGCGATCGAGCTAAACATACAGCCTTCCTCATAACACACAATAGTTGTTTGTACTACTGCATAGACTGTGTGCGTTTATCCCTTAGAGCACATGACTGTTCCCAAACTTTAACTTAGGTTAAAGGTTGGAGATGCTATAAGAATACAAGGCCATTCATCTTGTCTAAAAAGGGATTAACCAGTTTACTACAATCGTTAAACATTCTCAAGTTAACTGTGTTAATGTTGCATGTGCTTGTCTCATATAAGTGAACCACTCCATAGAAAGCTATTCTGCATATAGCTGCAGTCAACCTTGAAACAGGAGCACAGAACAGCCGCACGGCTACAGTGTGTTTCACAATTAATGCTTTTCTTACAGCAGGATTCAGTAGCAGTGCACTTTCCATGATCTAGTAACAAACCCACAAACTTACCATGCTCTAGTGCCGCATCTTGTGTGTGTGTGTCTGCTGATTAATAGTGGCATGTGCCTTTAAGAAATCGTGCACAAATAGACTTTCATATCGAGTTCACGTGAATACTGACCAAGACTGCATTTCTACACACAAGACTGTATTTGACGTCAGAAAAGATGAACTCGCGCTCTCTGAGAGATGAGAGTTTATTTGCTGGGTCACTACTATGGCTGAGGAGAATCACTGAGTCACTATGGCTGAGGAGAATCACTGAGTCACTATGGCTGAGGAGAATCACTGAGTCACTATGGCTGCGGAGAATCACTGAGTCACTATGGCTGAGGAGAATCACTGAGTCACTATGGCTGAGGAGAGTCACTGAGTCACTATGGCTGAGGAGAATCACTGAGTCACTATGGCTGAGGAGAATCACTGAGTCACTATGGCTGAGGAGAATCACTGAGTCACTATGGCTGAGGAGAATCACTGAGTCACTTTGGCTGAGGAGAGTCACTGAGTCACTATTGCCGAGGAGAGTCACTGAGTCACTATGGCTGAGGAGAATCACTGAGTCACTATGGCTGAGGAGAATCACTGAGTCACTATGGCTGAGGAGAATCACTGAGTCACTACTATGGCTGAGGAGAGTCACTGAGTCACTATGGCTGAGGAGAGTCACTGAGTCACTATGGCTGAGGAGTATCACTGAGTCACTATGGCTGAGGAGAGTCACTGAGTCACTATGGCTGAGGAGATGCTCGACCACTAATGTGTCAAATCAACTTTTGTGTGCTGTTTGTTCAGAAGTGTGTTTAGTATAACGTGTCCACAGTCATTCTGGAGTGATAGAAACACAGCAAGTCTCTTTTTTTAAATTTCCTGACGTTAAAATAGGATCCAAATCCCAGTGATTTTGAGGCCGACCACAACGTGAGGTTCCCCACCCACTGAAGGAACGGTGGGCGGGGAGAACCAGCTCATTTCTATTTAAAGACACAGGCTACAATAACAGCTACACTTTGATTAGAGCACAAAATGAGCATATTCTGCATTGCATAATACATAACCTGATGGATGTTTTGAGCTGAAACTTTACAGACACATTCTGGAGACACCAAAGACTGATCTTACATCTTGTAAAAGGGGGGAAATAGGAGCCCTTTAAAACAGACTTTTGAAAACATGCACATTCTCTCCCTGGTTGGGTTATCTGGAGCACTCTGTATGAACCGCCAGACTTATCCAGCAGTGTTTTACACAGGGGATGCCCTTCCAGCTGCAACCCATTACTGGGAAACATCCATACGCACTCATTCACACTCATACACTACAGCCAATTTAGTTTATTCAGTTTACCTATAGCGCATGTGTTTGGACTGTTGGGGAAACCGGAGCACCCGGAGGAAACCCACGCCAACACGGGGAGAACATGCAAACTCCACACAGAAACGCCAACTGACCCAGCTGGGACTCGAACCAGAGACCTTCTTGCTGTGAGGCGACAGTGCTAACCACTGAGCCACCGTGCCGCCCATAATATAACAATTGTAATAATAATAATACTTACATGGTTAAGGCATTTAAAATGAGCAGAACACCATCTCAGAGGCTTTACATTATGCTCGCTCCACTGGTTATGCATTCCATCATGCACATTTTTGTCTGATCATCATCTCTTATTACAAAATCACATGACTTTTATAATGCACATGCTGGAATTTATTGGGTAAAAGTGTTTCCGTCGTAGTTTGTGTGCATTGCTTTCAACGTTTTTTATGCACATTTTCTAAGTGTATACACATCTTAAGCATTTTTTTAACGCGATAATCCAAAATGCGCATAAAATAGGTGGATGGAAACACAGCTAGTGTCGTCCTCCAGTCTTTGCTCAGGTTTTGTCTCTGTTCTTCCAGTGTTTCTAACCACGTCCTCTGGTTCCCATGAAAACAGCCATAAAGGAGATTAGCGTCATGATAATGTTTGCGCATGTGCAGTAGCTGGAGAAAACTGGAAAGGACGTGTTATAAATGTTATTAGAGCTTAAGCGGCAACAGCAATTGAACAGGTCACTTCAGATATTGTTGCTGGTGTAAAATATGTAATTTAATAGTCTTGGATGAACTGCCCACCCGGGAGTGTTGGAAATATAGTCGCCAAGTAAACAGACATGTACAATTACCCGTTTAAGGATGTCAGACACTGAGAAATGCCATGCAAGCAAACAGTGACCTTTCTAATCTGAAGGGAGGATCTCCAGAAAGCCATGCATTCAGCTGACCCTTCACCTATTCCTGCCCTCCCCTGTATATGGCCTGGGTCACTGAAAAGAGATCAACAGTTCCCGGATGTCAAGTTTCTATAATAACAGTGTGGTTTCTGAATCTGTATAATTGATGCATTTTAACTAGCCATGTCGGCTATCATGTTGAAAGTTCTCAGTCTACATGGTCTACATCAGTAGTGCTGACCAAACATAAAGATCTCAGGTTTGGGGAAACTCTGTCTGGCTTATATAAAAAAAATAAGATCTTTGTCAAGGATTAACTTTGTCCCCTCAGGTGGTATTTGGCTTTTAGGTTAATATATGACAAAGGTCTATTATGATTGTTTGTTCCAATTTGAGTATTTAAACGGAAGGTACAAAGGTGTAGTTGGGATTAAGACATATGTGCTGCTCAGGGGCATAGCGGACATTTTAGAAGTGTGTGTGTGTGGGGGGGGGGGGGGGGGGGAGCTGAATGAGATCCAAAATTTTACGTTCATTTTATTATTAATCAGCTGTTTCTAAATGGTCTGTCTCTAAAAGTGAGGGGGACATATCCCCCCCCGTTCCCCCTGGTTGCTACGCCCCTGGTGCTGCTATACATCTCTAACTCTCAGATTTATCATGCATTTATCATTTCTGAATTGGTTTGTTATAGTTTAATTATGTAATTGGCATGATAAATCATTACCTGACAAATATAAATGGTGTTTGATTGAGGGCTGTAGCTATCGAATACTTTATTAATCAGGTATTCTACCAATAATTCAATCAATTAATTGAGTAATCGAATAAAAAGTAGCAAAACAAACAATATTACATATACAAGAGAAAATAAACCAGGTCTCTTAAATACATGCAGCTAATTTGTTTACATGTTTACTGTTGAAATGGCATTAATATACGTGTCAATTAAACCCATTTAATGCTTTAAATGTACATCTTACATTTAGAACACAAATGAATAATAATAATAATAATAATAATAATAAAAACAATAATTAAAACTAATTCTCTAATTGCATTAACTGAATGTATTTTAGTGCAACTCAAACCAAGAACGTCCTAAGAAGGCGTTAATCAAAATAATAATGATCAGGATGAACATTCAAACTACACTTTCAGTGTCCTCATAAACCAAAAGGGATCAAATAAAATAAATAAAATAAAAACATACTAAATGGTGCTTTTTTATCTGACAAAATGTTTCTTTAAGCTGCAACCGTGATACATTTTTAATCGATTTTTGGTGTAGTATATATTAGTGGGCCTCACGGTGGCGCAGTGAGTAGCACGATCGCCTCACAGCAAGAAGGTCGCTGGTTCGAGCCTCGGCAGGGTCAGTTGGCGTTTCTGTGTGGAGTTTGCATGTTCTCCCCGTGTTGGTGTGGGTTTCCTCCGGGTGCTCCGGTTTCCCCCACAAGTCCAAAGACATGCGCTATAGGTGAATTGGGAAGGCTAAATTATCCGTAGTGTATGTGTGTGAATGAGTGTGTGTGGATGTTTTCCAGAGATGGATTGCAGCTGGAAGGGCATCCGCTGTGTAAAACATATGCTGGATAAGTTGGCGGTTCATTCCGCTGTGGCGATCCCAGATTGATAAAGGGACTAAGCCGAAATGAAAATGAATGAATGAATGAATATATATTAGTGCTGCGCAAAGATTAATTGCAATTAATCACATTTAAAATAAAAGTACACAGACATATATCATTTGACATGATATATGTCTGTGTACTAGGCCTGCACGATATTGGGAACAATTAATATTGCGATATTTAGTTTTCCTGCAATATATTTAGCAATAAATACAATTTCACCAGATGACCTGAAAAGCTTTTTTATCTCTTTTGAAAGAATTCATCGCTTAAGGGTTGATTACTATTAGGATTATTCTGCATAATACATAATAACCAAATTACAAGCACAGATTAATACATACGAGTAAAGATTAAAATGAAACAAACAGTGCTTTTATGATTTTCTATGATAGTGTTCAGGCACAGAATAATTACATGTTCAATATCACAGTATAGTCTTCATCGTATTAGTAATCATATATAATTATAATATATATAATGTAAATAAATCATCTTTGTAGGCGACGCGGTGGCTCAGTGGTTAGCACTGTCGCCTTACAGCAAGAAAGTCACTGGTTCGAGTCCCGGCTGTGTGGAGTTTGCATGTTCTCCCCGTGTTGGCGTGGGTTTCCTCCGGGTGCTCCGGTTTCCCCCACAGTCCAAACACATGCGCTATAGGGGAACTGGGTAAGCTAAATTGTCCGTAGTGTATGAATGTGTGTGAATGTGAGAGTGTATGGGTGTTTCCCAGTACTGGGTTGGCATCCGCTGCGTAAAACATATGCTGGATAAGTTGGCGGTTGATTCCACTGTGGCGACCCCTGATGAATAAAGGGACTAAACCGAAGGAAAATGAATGAATGAATGAATAATCTTTGTAATCTAAATATTCAAATGTTATAATTTCTTACTCTTTACTTTTTGCTTTCTTGAAATGCTTAATAATAATCACAATTTTAAAAACCTGCAGATGATAAACGTTCACTACATTATGGATGGACACTGCAATGATAAACTATTGTACCTGATCGACTATAATCATGACGGGATATTGCACATGCTACAACGTGACTGTTGCGGGTGTGTACATTGCGATATTGATGCTGAAACTATATATATATAGTGCAGCCCTACTGTGTATATTTATAATGTATTATAAACACACACATGCATGCATATATTTGAAATTGTTTCTTAATATTTATATTTAGATATAAAATATATATGTACATGAAACAAATAATATTTATATTTAAATATCTATGCAAAATAAGTTTGTATAGTTTTGTATATATATATATATATGCATGTATATTACATTACATATTACATATCTTATGTCAAAACAAACTTTTATTTTGGATGTGATTAATCACGATTAAT
>CAIGQW010053582.1:0-28809 GCA_903798125.1 Danio choprae
CTACTATTATTATTATTAATAATAATAATAATAATAATAATAATAATAATAATAATGATAATAATGATAATAATAGTTCCCACAGAAAAAGGTATTCTTGAACATTTCATTTCATTTCAATTTTAAAATATTCTTAAATACTACTACTACCACCCCTACCACTATCAATAATAATACATGTTGTAAATAATACGATTCTAAAAATAATAATAGGTATTATTAATAGCAATAGAATTAGATTTCATCGATAATTAGTAGTAATAATAATAGCAATATTTGTATATTATTTACATTTTATACAATTGTTTAATCATATAATAATAATAATAATTATTATTATTATTATTATTATATTACAATACTAAAAATACAAATAATAATACTAACAATTTATTTCATTTTTTTTTTTAAATGTTACAATGGAAATTACTTATATTAATACAGCTATTTCATAGAATAATTTCTTCAGAATGCATTTAATAATACTTGTTTTTCATAATGATAATAATGATTATAATATGTCCACATTATTATATAAATGAGCCTCACATCACTGAACCCATAGACATTATTATAACTTTTAAAGGCATTGTGTGGATTTGCATCCTGTGCTGTCTGTCTGCTGGTGTTGGGTCAGATCAGTCAGGCTCCAGGCAGGAAGAGAAGGCTCTTTGTGGGCCTGTCGTCGGCTGGTTGTTTGTAGCGTTTCTGATAGATCTCTAAGCAGAGCCAGAGAATGGTTCCATTGCAGCGAGGGCCCGATTAGTTCAGAGGCCACTTTGTTCTGATGAAGGCAGGCGCAGGGACACAAAGACAGGCGTTGAGGCGGGGGAGACGAGCGGAGATGAGTGAAGTGGCACCAGCCTTCACTGCGAATCATGGATGAATGGTGTGTAATGAATGGGAGACGTGCCAAGCTGCTCTGGAGGCGCTCGATGCAATGATCCACTCCACACACCTCAGCCAGAGTCATAAACTTCATGTCTGTTTTTTTGCAATTAGTGAGTTCAGAAATGCAGAATAGTGTTTTTGACGGTATACACTTTCCGCAGAGCATTCACTACCCGTACACAACACAATGTCATATTGATAATCATTAACGTACATAGTTTGTCATGTACTTGAACTTGATCATATATGGTTCTCACCATCAATGTCAGTTCCAATTATCATTCATTAATTTTCCTTTGGCTTAGTCCCTGACTATCAGGGGTCGCCACACGGAATGAACCTCCAACAACACTGCACAGTGCTGGGAAACACCCATTAACCATTTAGTTTGTTCAGTTTACCTATACCACATGTCTTTGGACTGTGGGGGAAACCGGAGCACCAAGAGGAAACCCATGCAACTCCTATTAAAAACATAAATAAAAAAAGAAACCTTTGGAGAATGACTTCAAAGATTAATATAGGTCTGCACAATATAATGAAAGATTATCTTTATGATGATAATGGTATATGCAATAATCATATCGCAGAGAAGTGCAATAAATGAGTTTTTTTTTTTTTTGGGATGCACCGAAATGAAAATTCTGGGGCAAATTTAGGATAAGCTATGTTTACATCCACTTATTTTTATCCACATTTTAGATTATCGAATAAAAAATGCTGGATGGAAACGCCAAGTTGCACAACATTTTTGAAAATGCACCTAAAAAAAACCTATGCACATAATACGTAGGATAAATATAATATTTTAGTGCCAGTTTATTAATTTTGACTTATCTGATATATATCTGACTATATATTTAATAGTCAGATATTCTGCTTTGAAAATTTTTTTTTTTTTTCGTGCCGGAACACTGTCTTTGTTTTGGTCATTTTAACCTGCCCAATGCCAGTTTAGCCAGTTATATTTCAGCACCCTGGGTTGCCTTGATGGAAAACAGTACATTTCATTCATTCAGAAAGGCTCTGAAAGCATGCGTCTGTGACTGAAATGCGATCTCCAGTAGACAGTAGCAGACTCAGAAATGAGAGACAGATTCAGTTCCACATGAGGTTATTAATTGGCAAATAATATAAATATTATGAACATAAACATTAGGTGAGCAGGTTACATTGTAACAACGTGTCCTAAAAACAACACTCTTTGTGTTGAGATACACAGTGATGAGCAATTTGACTGTTTGCACCAGATGAAACACGACAGAAATTTAAATACAGCCATTCAGAAGCACAGAATATGCACTAACTCACAAAATGGTAAGGTTTATAATCTATTTAGTACATATTAACCCTCTTTAACATTATTAAATGTACATGCTGAATCACTATGTGTTGGTTTTGAGTCATAGTTCTAAAGATCAATTTTAAACGATTTATTTTATTTTCAAGATCTGAGGTGAACTATCTGCTGCTGCTTTCAGTAGTATGGCAATAAATGTCATGTGAAAAGGCATTTAAACTCACTTTGTTAGCATTTAACACTGAATAAAGCACATGAGGTTTACCTGAGGTGATCATTGTCATAGTTTTCTGTTGTTCACCTGTGAGAAATAGAAGCCGTTTCTAATATCAATTTGAGATGTTGGTTACGACAAAAACTCATTTTAATATGGAAAAAATATCTTCTATCCGGTGCCGTTGCTTTTATATAGAACACGGTTTAAATCACTCGCTCCTGTCCTCAATCTGTCAACCTGCGCTTGCTTTGTTTTGATCCAGGAGTGCAATACCTAGTTCAACCACTGGGCGTCAAACTTACATACTGCACCTTTAAAGTACAGTATACAGAAATGTTGCCCATATAAAGATAGACAAGTGAGGCAAATGCATTTAATTACAAATCACGTGTTTGGTGTTAAACGTTTGTAAAATCAAGACGCAGTTAAATGCACGGAAATAACCCATTATTTGTTGATAATATCTCTGTAAATTTCATTAGTGTGAATATGAAAAAATGTTGTTGGTGTCATACTGCTCTCTAACATTCATTTTTATTTAGAGACTGCAGTCAAACGTATATTGAAGTACGTTTTTGTGGTTTATAATTCACAAAAATGTATGCTGAAGCATGTATTTCCAATGAGTTTATTGAGCCAATGTGCAAGTATTTTCAAATAGTGTCTATCAAATAAGTTTGCATCACTTTTCTATCTCCATATCTCGAACATATAAAAAAACATACACTAAGTAACATATTTCAGATAAGCAATAATGTAGACAGCGCCCTCTAGTGGATTTATCATCTGAAATGCGTAACAAAACATTCCCAGAGAAGCATATATTACGGTTTGCAAAAATGTAGGGAGAGGCAGGCATTTCCAATGAGCCAGTGTTCTATTAAACTGTGTAGTGCTTGTATAGCACCTTTTAAAGTTGTGCGTGTGTGTCTTTAAGTGTATGCACATGATACAGCAAACAAAGAGCATTTTTGTTAGCTTTAGTAATACTCACATGTGTTTCTGGTCATTTTATTTCTGGTGATCAGCAGCAGGTAAATCCTCCAAGAGCAAGAGCAAGAGCAGTCCGTCTCCTCCTGCAGTGAGAAAGATGGGGAATGTGATGCGGAGGGCCAGTCAGGTGTTGAGTGAACGCGGTGAGCGTCTGATGAGGGCCGATGACAAGACCAGCCACATGCTGCATGGGGCCAGGCAGTTTGCAGAAGCTGCTCAGAGGGTAAGCTGATCAGAACACTCATTCACTTGGGGAAAAAACAACAACTTATATATATATATATATATGTGTGTGTGTTTATAACACAGTTCTGTCTGGTTCTTGAATCTAATTGGCTGATAGCCATGCAATATTCTGCCAGTAGCAGCACTCGACCAGCCCCTTCACCCTTCACCCTTGTGTATTACTCCGCCCACATACAGCAACAAGCTGAGGACACTCTACGGTTTGACAAATATTACTGCTGTTGGGCAACATAATGTACTTTTGAGGCTTTTTTTAGTCGAGAATGTAGTTGTTTAGATTGCAACTATGCAGTTTATTTATAAGGATAGTGCCTATTTTTAAATATTTATAATTTCTGAGAGACAGAGCGTCGGCGGCCATTAACCTGTCTTTGAGCAAAGACGGTTGATGTTGTCTTTCTACAAGATGTCGACAGGACCGCATAATAAGCCCTTAGAAGATTAAAACAGCATAATTTCTAACTACAGCTGATCAAATCATTATTATACTGGTAAGTGATATATGAGTTGATCTCTCTCTTTTGTATGTTGTAGTGCTGTATTTATACCATATAATTGTAGTGTATTAAGTGTGAGATGGGACTTGCATATCAGGAATGTGTGCTGTGTTGGCAGAAAGAAAGAAGAAATGCCCGCATGTTTAGCATTTTTCCTTATCGCAAACACAACGCTTTTTTCGGGGTTAATTATTGTGATATCCCGATTGCAACAGAGAAATACTGTAGACTGTAATAGACTAATAATAGACTAATAATAGACTAATACTGTAAGGAGATATCTCTGTAGATGGATGGCATTTTCATGTTACGTTCAGCCTTATAATCTTAAAATGTGAGCAAAATCACCTGTTTTTACATCACTTTAGACATTACGCTAGAGACTCATTCAAACACTAGCTCTAAAGTGATGTTGGTGAATTAGTAACGGCATCTGCTGTTCTGACGTCAGCTGCAGATGTGAATGAATGGCGGAAGAAAGTAGTTCCTAATACAAAAGGGTTTTTAGACTCTCCTTGTTTGATTTTCTTTTTTATATTGTGCCGTCGAACTGTTTTATAAACGCAATATCACACTCGTAGCAATGCGATATGGCTGTATATCAGCACTGGTGGGACACTAACACACGCCTCCCACCAGTGCTGATATACAGCCATATCGCACTGCTACGAGTGTGATATTGCTCATATATGTATGTATGTATAATTAATAAAAAAACATTTATAAATAAATACAATTTTTTTAATAAATTAAAATAACTCAGTAACAGTTTAGTATAGGAACAAATTCTCACCATTAACTAGTGGCTCATTACCTGCCTATTATTAAGATATTGGCTGTTTATTAGTACTTCAGCATCCTACCAAATACCTAAACCCAACTACCACCTTAATAACAAATATTAAGCAGCAAATTAGGAGTTTATTGAGCTAAAATCCTAAATTATATCTCTTCATCTAATAAAACTGTTGGGTCTCTTAAGTATTAACCTTTTTGGTTCCTGTGGACTTTTTGAACACTTTATGCTTTTTTGATCTCTTTATGAACATTTTGAAGGTTTATTGGTTTACTAAGTGAAATTCTTATTTGTCAGCATTGAATCTTCACAGAAACTGGAATTTAGAAGTTGTTTGTATATATATATATATAAATGTTTATATAATGTTTAAACTTAAACCATTACAATGTATTTCATTATAATGAAACATCTCTGGTAACAATGGAATGGAACTTTTTAAATTACTGTATGGCATTTAAGAACAGTCAATAATATGTACAATAATACATATATTTGTTTGCTGAATAAAAGTATTAATTTATTAAAGAAAGAAACCTCAAATTTATAAATGTGTATAATTAATGTAACCAATAACTTTTCAATTAATTATATCTGAACAGTATTAAGCATTCCATATCTCTTTACTTCCACAGCTTGCTCTAAAGCAGATCTAGAGGTCTTCTGGATGCCATTTCTGCCAATAAACAAGTTAAAAATGAGCTTTTAATCATCTGGTTGCTGGATAACTTAAAAAAGTAGC
Organism: Danio choprae; assembly: GCA_903798125.1. Classification (NCBI taxonomy): domain Eukaryota; kingdom Metazoa; phylum Chordata; class Actinopteri; order Cypriniformes; family Danionidae; genus Danio; species Danio choprae. Next base: position 5,683 of record CAIGQW010053582.1, read on the forward strand.
TCTTTGTCTAACTCAGATGCTTTCTGTGCAACGCTTTTTATTTAGTTTTCTCCTCACCTGCAGACTGAACCCATATTTCTGCATTTTTATTTTTGCAAACCACTGAGCATTTCAAGCAATTGTAATGTGTTCAATCTGACCTGCGTATCTGTTCATTTTTTGCCTTGGCTGATCCTCTTCCGCTGAGATGCGTAATACCATAAGACCAGAGAAATTATGTTTGTTTTGGGGTGGTAGAAGCCTTAAGGCTTTTGATTTTGCTCGCAAAACTAAAGAAAATTGCCTCCCTTAAGGTAAAACACTACATCAAAACGAAAGCATTACAGCACTTTTGCAATAACTCTTTTATAGTTTTATCTATGCAAGTTATTTTTCATTGTATTCTGCAAGCTACTTTTTTTCTCACATAGTTTGGCATTTATAAGGCTGAGACTCACTCTTTTGGGAAATATTTATATTCATTTAAAGCAGGTTTAGCACTTTACTGTAGCTAGCTTCTTGGAAGCACTGTTTATTTTCCTGAACCATTAATTGTTTTTGATTTATGTCATTTTAAATATTTTCCAGGATTTATAGCTTAATGATGCTACTCATTTAATATATTTTTTACATATTTATTCTGGGTTTCAAACAGATCCTGATCATAAAATATGTAAAGCAACTGTATGTATTTTTGTGAAAGCCTCCCCACACTTCTGTGTCCTAAATATATCACTTTCATAATTTCCGTCGATATCTGTGTTAACAACTTGTGGCTACTTTTTTTCCCCCATACATGTTTACAAATTTACTAATTTAAAAAAGAGAAAAGAACAAGAAACAAAACCCAGTCGCCTTATTAGAATGATTAATCTGATAATTATGGTAAACTCTTGCATACACTTTATTTACATTATTACATATATCACACAGTACAGGTGAAATACTCATGAATGATTTGAGTTACATTCAGATCACAAACATGAGAAGTTCAGTAAAGATTCTATAAGTTTTTTTCATGGGGGAAAAAAACAACTGTTCACAAAACATGTATTTGAATGTGGTCTGTGCCACATGATTTCTTGTTTTTCTGTCAGTCTTGGTCTTGCTCTTCTGTGTGTTGTGATGAGACTCAGCTTTGTTTGTTTGTGATCGTGATCATCATCAGCAGGAGCCACATGTCATAAAGAGGCCAGAGGGTTTTTTCTGCAAAGAGTCGGACACCCTGTTTGGTGTTGACATGTGTGATGCTTCCTGTGTCTTATGCTGCATTTTTTCTATGAGTGTTATAATGACTTTTGCATTTTTTATGCTGCATTATATATATGTATAACAGAATTCTGTCCTTGTCTTTGACTGTGCTCTTGTCTGCACTTATGTTAAACATGTTAACATGTGAAAATACCCATAATTTGCCTATGTATAATAAATGAAATGGGACACACTTGTGATATGACTGTTATTTGGTAATGTAGTGAGTGTTCTGCTCCTGCTCCTGGGGATCTACATTTCTGCAAAGTTCAGCTCAGACCTGGATCAAACACACCTGAAAGAGATCATTAAAGAGATAACTCACCCCAAACAGGAATATCTCTCTTTCTTCTGTTAAACACACACACAAAATATATATTTTATGAAAACTGGACACCTTGAACCATTGACTTCCATAATCAATATGTTCCTAATTTCACTTTCAGCAGTGAAACTTAAACCACACTGAACTGAACTGAACTAAACTAAACTCTGAAATCTGGACTTTACTAGAACATGTTAAGCTGCTTTGACACAATCTACATTTTAAAAAGCACTATATAAATAAACTTGAATTGAATTGAATTGAATAATACTGAAGGTTTTCAGATTTCTTGGAAATATCTTCTTTTGTGTTGAACAGAAGAAACTCATAAAGGTTTGGAACCACTTGAGAGTGAGTGAACAGTAAGTAAATTTTAATTTTTTGGGTGAACTATACCTTTAAGATGACAAAAGATATATAAAAAAACAACAACAACAAAATAAAAACTAAAGTCCAGTGTATGTGGTGGTTGTGATGGCGCCGCTCCAGCACTAGAGGGCGCTCACATACAGCCAGTGCAACATCCTGCAAACAAGCGTCCTCGGATAATTAAACAAGTTTTCAGTCTAGCCAAAGAGCCCTGAACCTGATTACCCCATATCCTCAAATGTGAAAGGCATCTGTTTAGTTTCTTAAATAAAGACCATTTTTTTTATATGTGCTTTGAATAATTATTTCTCTAATAAAGAAATTAAACTTTGTGTAATAAATAAAATGTTTTTATTATTATAAACTAAATATTATTAAATATTACAACCAAAGTATTATTCTGAGGAAAAAAAAAGAAATCTCAAATTTTAAAACGTTTGTCATTGAAAAAATAACAATACATTAACAGTACTTCACAGTGGGAAGTATATCTATCTAAGCAGCGCCTTATACTGTAATATTTTTTAATTGCTTTTATGCTCATATTTATATAGCATTTTAAAGTACCTGATATATATATTTTTTACATTTGCATTTAGTCACTTAGCAGATGCTTTTGTCCAAAGTTACTTACAAATGAAGAGGCATTCAGGCAGCGACTCAACAAGAAGAGGCAATAGACACAAGAAGTGCTAGTTATACTGTTTGTGCTCAGAGAATTAGGAGCTAGAGAAAGGAGGGAGTGTTTTTTATGGGCTCAGGGAATCGCGGAAGAGATGGATTTTTTTGTTATCGTTTGAATGACACTAGTAAATATGCAGTCCATGTGGGAACGGGAAGATCATTCCACCAGCGAGGAACATTAAATGAAAAGGTTTAGGAAAGTGACTTTTAGCCTGTGATGGTACCACAAAGCGGCGCTCACTCACCGACCGGAGGCTCCTGGAGCCGATGTAGACCTTCAGGAGCAGGTCGAGGTAGGAGGGGCTGTGCCAGTGGCTGTTCTCTAAGCAAGCAACAATGATTAGAACTTGATCAGAGCCTCGACTGAAAACAAATGCAGAGAGATAAAGAGAAGTGTTACATGGGCTCTCTTGGATCATCTTATAATTTGCTACACTTCTTTTTTTTCTTTTCTCCAATCAACTTTTTACTTAAATTACATTGGTCTTCTGTACAGTGTTTGGAACAACTCATTTAACGTCACAATTCAGAAAGAAATATACTTGAAGAGTTCAGATGCAAAATCCTGAAAACGCAGTCTTAAATTTTGTTCAGAAATTTCATTTTTATGGCAATGAATGGGTTCATTTCATTGCCTTTAAAGTGAAATATCTGAACATAAACATAAAAGCATGAGAAAAATGCTAATTTGAGAGGAAAATGTCAGAGGCTTTTGCATCTGAACTCTTCATTTTACAAAAAGAAGAGTCATTTTACAACAAGATGTGATACAGTGCTGACCTCTCCACAATAAAGGACCATTAATGGCAACTGTGTATTTTTTAAAGATCGAATGAATTCTCCTATTAAACTCCACACTATTATTTTATACACACCCCTTTCAATGGATTAGCTATTATACAGGCTACATAGTAAATAAACTATATTCACTGCTTGTTCATGCCTTCCTATGTGGTCTTTTTAAAAAAAAAAGGTCAACAATTATCACTATATTTGTTATCCAGTCTGATGAGATGCTGTTCAAAACTACTAAGTAAGATAGAAAAATAAACTGTTGTGGTGACTCTCTTCAAACTTGCTAAGCCTACACTGTTGTCTTTATTGCATTTGACTGTTGTATTTAATTACAATTTTTGTAGTTTTTAATGTTTGCACCTTTATTTGTTAGTTTTTTTTTTCAACATAAAAACTGTCTGTTTTGTTTATTAAAAAAAAGTATTCAAATGAAAAAGCAGAAATCATGCTTTTTCACACAGGGCTATGTATTTCGTTTCCCCTTAATAAAATCCTTCATTTAAAAATTGCTTTCCCATTACTGGGTTGTGGCTGGAATGGCATCCGCAGCGTAAAACATATGCTGGAATTGGCGGTTCATTCTGCTGTGGCGACCCCTGGTAAATAGGGGCTAAGTCGAAGGAAAATAAATGAATGAATTTAAAAACTGCATGATGTGTTATCTAATATTTACATTTGTTGATGATCTGAAATAATAAAGTGTAATCATTTTTTTAAATCTATCCATCCATCCATTCATCCATCCATTAATTATTATTTTACAATTTGTGTAGGCTCAATGCGGATATTGTTATTAATATTTATTCATTCATTCTTTTAATTATTCATTTAGATATTTTTTGGTTTATTTGTCTGTCTGTGTGTGTTTGTACGTTTGGTCAAATCTAGATCCAGAAGTCACCCTCCAGTGTAGAAAAGGTGATAAACCCAGTGTTTAATCCTGCTGTAAGGTGTCAAGCCTTAGCAGAAACTCACCCTGCAGGGGCACTTATGAGTAAGGGGTAAGGGGTTAGGGTTAGTTACGGTTGGTGTTAGTTAAGGTTATGGTTAGTTGGGGATAGGGTTAGGGGTTAGGTTTAGGTTAGGTTAAGGTGAGGTACGTAAGTAAAAGTGTGTGGCTTCAGGGCCAGATTGGGCTTAAGTTGCATATAGGTAAGTAAGTCTTAAGCTCTATCTATCTGTCTGTCTGTCTGTCTTAAAAATATTTTTCCCCTATAGCCCAAAGTCCTGAAGTTAACATCAAATATACACACACCCATGTTGTTTTGCAGTGTGAGTGTTGAACCGGTGTGTTTCTGTGATATTCAGGCAGAGTCAGAGCAGCTCGTGACCTGCAGAGTTGATGTGCAGCGCTGCTGGATCAGCATTTACTATATGCGGTGATGCTCTGTGCTGCGACCCGATGAAGGTCAAGACACTGCTTGACTCTGCGATTGATGACTTGTAGCTCTGTGAATGACTCTACGATTGATGACTTGTAGCTCTGTGAATGACTCTACGATTGATGACTTGTAGCTCTGTGAATGACTCTGCACGGATTAAGTCTCTCCAATTTCATAATCTGGCGTGTTATAGATTATACCATAATCTGCCCCTCTGCAAAGCATTACGCTGATCAATCGATATGATTTAGCAGTCAATGTGCCGTGGCACTGTGATATTGACAGGGAGATTTATTTTCAGAAGCACGAAGAGCTGTAAAAGCCAGAGGTGCAGGTCGTGACTTTCTGACGATGAGGCACGAATTGAACATCAATCTGGTATTGACCAGCGCAGGATGATCTTCCCACGTGAGTTTTAATGTAAAACAGAATCTGTAAATGACCACTCAATGACCTTTAAATGATTTTAAATGGTCACTGACCTTTAGAAAGACTTTGGAACAAATTGTATTGTTCTGTAAATTTGTAGAGCATTGTAATATAGTGAACTTCTTAACTGACTCTGACAGTTTACCCCTTAGAGAGTAGTTTGTTTTGGAAGCGCTCTACGCTTTTATCTCAGTGTCAGATCTGGTAAGAACAGCACACCTAGTTAAGACGAAAACTACACTGTAAAAATTGCTGGGTTCCACACAATCGATTTGTGTTGGGACAACATGAAAGAATTAGGTTAACTGATTAGTTTTTACAAATTTAAGTGGTTTGAACATAAATCAAGTAAGTTGTCCCCCCAAAACGCTCTTATTTATATAAGTAGTTTGAACAAACACCAAATGTTATTTTTTGATGACCACATCAACTGATAACAATAAGATTATAAAAACCCATAAAATGTGGTCAACAAACAAAAGAAGTTTTGATTTTTAGAAGACATTTAATTATGAAGATATATATATATACTCAGTTCGGAGAAAAAATGTCAGACCAGGAAGTATAAACATTGAGATGTAACTTCAAATTTGTTTGAAAGAAGTAACAGGCAGAGGAGAGTATGGCGGAAGACACAGTGTCTCGTTCCCTCTCGGGAAACTATGGTTACGTACGTAACATGAGACGTTCCCCTTTAAGGGAACTTCAACACTGCATCCAAACAGAACGCTAGGGGAACGCAGTACCCACTAGGCCAGACTCACTGCTGACTGTGAATGCACACTACGCAGTGAGAACAGAGGACCCCGGGGAGGGGTCTAAATTGAGTTGATAGTGACGCACAAATGTATATGGCGTCGACCATCCTGCCTCCAAACAAATGTCAGAAAGGGCAGAGCCCAAAGTAGAAGTTTTGGAGGCCGCTACAGCCCTCATGGAGTGGGCCCTAACAAATTTAGGTGCAGGACATCCAACAACCTGATAAGTAACTGAAATAGTCTTGACTATCCAATTGCTTATGGTCTACTTATTCGCAGGACTCCCCCTCTTTGAGGGTCCAAAGTAGACCAGTAACTGCTCGCTCTTTCGCCACTGGGCAATACTGTGGACATATTTATCCAGAGCCCTAACTGGGCAGAGCAGATTTAGTTTCTCCTGGTCCGACGACTGAAATAGGGGAGGATTAAAGGCTTGCAGCACAGCAAGTCTCGCCACATGAGTGGGAACCTTCGGCACATACCCCGGTCTGGGGTAAAGAAAGGCTTTAGACAAGCCTGTAGCAAACTCCAGAAATGAAGGTGCAGCTGACAGAGCCTGGAGGTCACCAAGCCTTTTTTAGGGACGAAATAGCTAATAGAAAAGCTATTTTTAGTGTCAGAAACTGATGCCTCCTGGAGTGGCTCAAATGAGGGAACAGAGATGCCCTCGAGCACCAATGTTAAGCCCATGTCGGTACCCTGCTCGTGCTGACAGGCCTTGGCCTTATGGCTCCACAGAGGAAGCGACAAATTAGCACGTCCTGCTCTAGTGACTCATCATTTAGGGGAGAACGGTAGGCCGCTATAGCTGCCACGTAAACTTTCAGAGTGGATGCAGCTAGCCCAGCAGACAGGCAGTTTTGGAGAAATTCCAGCACTGAGACTACATGACATCACTAAGGCTCTCTGCACCAACCTGAAAAAAGAGCCAATTTGAGGGCATAAAGCTTCCTCGTAGAGGGAGCCCTGAAATTAAGTATGGTCTGAACAACCTCGGTTGACAGTCCACACTCTATGAAGTGGACCTCCTCAGAGGCCACACCCATAGTTTCCACAGGTCGGGGCAATGATAAATATCACCCCTCCCGCCTGGGACAGAAGGTCCCTCCTGATGGGGATCTCCCACGGGAGACCTGCCAGCAGAGCTGTGAGGTCTGAAACCCAGATCCTTGTAGGCCAAAACGGGGCTATCAGCAGTAGCTGGACTCCATCTTGCCGGACCCTCTACAGGACTCCTGGGAGCAGAGCGACCGGTGGAAATGCGTAAAGACGTAGCCTCGGCTACATCTGCAACATGGCATCCAGTCCCAGCGGGGCGGGATGCGAGAGAGAATACCACAGTGTCCATTCCCCAGATCTCACCCCCTGTCTTGACAGGAGGACTGCTCCCATGTTCAGATAGCCCAGGACATACTTTGCTCTGACAGACAGAATTTTGTTCTGGGCCCACAGGAGGATTTGATTTGCCAGCCTGCATAGCAGTCGTGACCTCAGACCCCCTAATGGTTGATGTAAGCAATGACTGATGTCTTGTCCGTGCGGACTAGAACATGGTAGTCCCTTAAATCTGGGAAGAAGTGTTTTAAGGCCAGAAACACAGCCATCATTTCCAGGCAGTTTATGTGCCACAGACGATTATGTTCTCCCCACTGTCCCGCTGCGGGAAGGCCCCTCAGGGTCACTCCCCAGCTCGTGAGAGAAGCATCTGTCATAAACATGACGCGATGACACATAGCACTCAACACTGGGCCCTGAGACAGGAACCAGGGCTTTTTCTACATACTTAAGGCTCGAAGGCAGTGCCGCAAGACCTTGATCATGCAGAAAGGATTCCCCTTGAGGGAAAACCCCCTGGATTTGAGCCACCACTGTAAGGGTCTCATGTACAGCAGACCAAACGGAATCACGCTGAATGCTGCTGTCATGAGGCCTAACAGTCTCTGAAACTGTTTACAGTGATGGATTGGCCTTGTTTAGCTCTGTGTACGGCTGACTAAATCAAAACGATTCATGGCAGGGACAGATGTGCTTACATCATCATGCAGTCCCATAGCACACCTAAAAAAGTGGTCGTCCTAGTTGGAACAAGCACATTTTTTGTGGTGTTCAGCCGAAACCCCAACCTTCTGATATGGGTGAGAACGACATCTCGATGCCGAACTGCCATATTGTGAGACTGAGCTACAATTAGCCATTTGTCTATGTAGTTTAGGATACGTATACCCTGCATACGAAGTGGAACTAATGCTGCTTTGACTATTTTGGTGAAGGTTCGAGGTGACAGCTAAGCCGAGGGGAAGAACCCAATACTGGAACGCTTCGCACCCGAAAGCGAACCTCAGGTACCTCCTGTGTTGGGGATGGATGGATATATGGAAGTATGCATCTTTCAGTTTTGTGACAAACCAGTGCTGGGACTGAGTATGTGACTACGTTCTTGACAGTGAACTTGAGGCCCTGATGGACCTATTTAGATTTCTTAAATCTAATATGGGACGCAGTTCCCCATCCTTTTTCGGAATGATGAAATGCCGGCTGTAAAACGCTGACTGTCTGTCAAGTGGGCTTAAAAGTGCCAGTACTTCTTATTCCATAACCAGAGCCTGTTCTGGCTTCATTACGGCGGGTGTAACACCATCGAAACGAGGTGAGCGTGCACTAAAATGTATTTTGTAGTCGTGTTTTACCGTGAACAGGACCCACTGAGACACCATCAGCAGGTGTTTCCACACCACCAAAAAATGTGCTATGGGGTACCAGCCTCTCGAGACCAGCCACTGGTTGCTCTTGGACCATCCGAAGAAGAGGTGAGGTCCCCAATGCCCTTAGTCACTGAGGAGAAATGGGAATGCTGACAGAGAATGGTTCACTCTCAAACACTGTAAGCACATTTCGTGTGTCACCGGCTGTAATAAGACATAAACACGGCGGCACACACGATTTAAAGTTTCTCTGTTCTGCCATAATTCACTTTCAGTGGTTTTCGGCAGTTTTTTTTGTATTTGGGTGTGCAGTATCAGTATTGAGATGGACAAAAAAGGGTGCATTCACGTGCATGCTTCTTGAAAGCAAAGAAGTTGCATCTGAATGTTCTGTGCAGGCTTTTATACTTCCTGCTTCTGACGTTCACGTCACAACTTGTGCGTGTGCGGGGACATCACCGCTAAATTACATTAGATTGATTTCACATGTGCTTCACACCGCGTATAAAAGAGGTGTTCCCCTAGCATTCTGTTTGGATGCAGTGTTGAAGTTCCCTTGAAGAGGAACTGTGAGATAAAAAAGTTCAAATTAGGGGGCTTTTCTGATTTGTGAAATAATTGTAACAATTAATATAATAAACAGTTGTATTTATGTAATAATGCATGTACATCTTTATATTTTTTTAACATTAACATTTTACAAAAAAAAGAAATGCTGGCTAATTCTTTGAAAGGTATAATTCAGCCAAATATTTAAATTCTACCATCATTTACTTACCCTTCACTTGTCCCAAAACAGTTTAAGATTCATTCTTCTGTTCAACCCAAAATACAATATTTTGAACAATGTTGGAAAGCTGTAACCATTGACATGCATAGTAGGAAAAACAAATACTATATGGAAGTTAATGGTTACAGGTTTCCAACGTTTTTAAAAATATATTATTTTGTGACTAACCCTAGCCCTAACAGAATAAACTCAAACAGGTTTGCAACAAGTGATCAGTGAGTGAGGGCATAATTAAATTTTTTAATTTTAATTTTTTTTTTTGTGGCTGAACTATCAGTTTATTTGTTTTCTAACACAAAAGTGGATGTAAATTGCATGCATGTTTGAGTTTGAGGACTACACTGGGTTTCATTATCATTTACCTACAAAACAAAATATGTAAATATGCTTTAAACACAGTAAACTCTCCATGTACCTATAATTCCAACTCCTGATGTCAATTGTTTTTGTCACTAGTGAAAATGAAGACCTAGAAAAAGCGATTAGTGGATAGAGAGTGGATAGAGATCATACACCCGACACGCAAACATCATCATTCTTAACCAGAGTTCTCTCTGTTCCAGACAAATGCTGTGTTCGGGAGGGGGGAGAAATAATAGAACTCAATTTGTTGCTCACAAGAAAAGAGAGAGAGAGAGAGAGAGAGAGAGAGAGAGAGAGAGAGAGAGAGATTTAGGCCAGATGTTAGTTAACGGAAGAAGTGGGACAGGGGAGTGTTTGTTTGTTTTTCTCACTCTTTATATCTGTGTCAGAAGCCCATCAGGTCTCAGCCCAGCGGATTGGATGAATTGTTGACCTCTCTGGGGGGAGGTCCGACTCACCAGCCGTCTCATTCAGGACAGAGTTCATCTGCTCACCTTCTGACAGGGCAGGTTTGTATCTCCTGTTTTGCAGTAAGAGCAGATCTTCAAATGAATTCACTATGAGATGCTTTTGAATATATACATAGGGCAATTACAGTTGAACACAACATTATTAGCCTTCCTCTAAACTTGTTATTATTTTTCAAATGTTTCCCAAGTGCTGTTTAACAGAGAAACTATTTTTTTTCCAACACATTTTAACCATAATCTTTTGTGTTTGCCATGATTACTGTACATTGCACTTGTTTCAAGTTTCATTTGAACAGTTTAAAGGGGTGGTCCACAGTGTATGTTTAACGCTTGGTTGTGTTTATAAGATGTAAAGCAGTTTGTGCTCATGCTTGACTTGTAGAAAAATCACATTATTTTTTATATAGGTAACACTTTACAATAACAGTACATGAATAGTGATGTATTAATATGTAAACTAAACATTACTTTCTTATGAATTAATGATGAGTTAAGGCGCGCGCTAATCATGAATTAACTTTAACTACAACATGAGTCACATGAGTTCATGTGTGAATAACAGCTACCTTAATTACTTGTTAGTTCATGTTGTTAATAAATGTATTAAGTAACATTTAAGTTTAAGATAAATGTAGCCAACATGAACTCATGAGCTGTTAATGTATTATTATGTCGTGACTTTACTTGAAGGGGCACATCAACATTAACTCATCCTTAACTACTCATGAACTCCTGTGTTTAAACTGTTCATGTTGATGTTGACAGAACACTTTTCTATTGTTATTCAGTGTAAATGCACTAGATGGACATGCATAAGGAGTTCATGAGTAGTTCAGAATGGATTAATGATGATGTGCCCCTCCAAGTAAAGTTATGATATAATTATACATTAACAAATCATGAGTTCATGATGGTTAAATTAAGCATAAACTAATGTGTTACTTAATACATTAATTAAAAAACAACCATGTACTGACAAGTAATTAATGTAGCCATTATTCACACATGAACTCACGTGACTCATGTTGTAGTTAAAGTTAGATACATATTAATACATCATTATTCATGTACTGTTATTGTAAAGTGTTACCTTTATATATCGTACTTTGATTATATACAGCTACTCTGCTAACATGAATACGACTGTCATATTTCATAGTTCCTCCAAAAAGCCTGCCCTCAAGAGGCTCTGATTGGTCCGCTAACATAATGTGCTGTGATTCGCGAATCGGCTCCACGTCACTACGTCACCACGTCATGCCGCTACAAGCAAGCACTTTAGCGATGTGTAAACAGAGAAGCTATTAGCAGCGTTAGCTACCTGAATCAGACTGAAAATGAAGAGCACACGCCGGAGCACACCTCACACCTGCTCTCTAAAATAATATCTGACAAGTGTCTTTCTCATATATTCGGAATAAGCACGTGTAAGCAATGTAAAACGTTCTCATATCTTTTGAGAGTTTGTTAGTTGAGATGTATAACGCACGGAAAGCTGCTATCTAATTAGAGAGACACTTTAAGTGGCCGCATATAGAGACACTGCACCCGCTGCTGAATATTGTGGGTGTTTACAGCGATTTGAGTGATAAATGTGAATTTGTAGCTAAATTGTTAGCGGTGCCAAACAGCTTTGTTGTCCCATTGTTTACATCCTTGTTTACGTCTTTGCTACAGCATACCGTTAACGCTAGAAACTGTGCATGTAATAGATCAATTTTAACAAATAAAAACACTCACAATCCACAGCTTCGTCGGTTGGAGGAGTTTTTAGCTGAATACAACACTGAACAGGAAGAGATTCTGGAAGTTCTCATTTGTCAAATGATAGAGCTATGTATTTATTATAATTCTTTGGAACATAATTAAAATTAAAATAAGCATTTTTGTCTTTGTGTCGTGTCCTTTGGAAGCCCAAATACAGAAACAGAACAAGCTCTCTGGAAATAGCAGCGTTTGGACGGCATTTTAGCTTTCTCTGCTATAACATTACAGCACCTCTGGCCACACCCTGTTGCTGCACAGGGTGTATGCGCTTGGTGAATGCGCGTAACCTGAAGCATTTATGATCTCACCAGCCCGGATGTATTTTTTGTAGTCCCCAAATTCGTTCGCCGTAGACTTTGCTAAGCTAACTCTGTAAAAGCCAATGTCTCCCTTTGCATTGAACTTTGAGCATATTACATTCAGAGATGTTGTTTATGTTCACACAGCTACATTACACATCAACTAAAGTGTAAAATATGATATCGTAGTGGACCACCCCTTTAAATAGGCAAGTTTGACAATGAGGCAAGTTACTGGACAACAATGTTTTGTTCTGAAGCTCAGGGGTTCCCAAACTTTACAGCTCACAACTGCTAGAATAACAATGCCAGTGACTCGCGACCCCTTGGAGGAGGTTATAAATATACAAACATTGCATGCAATGCCACACACACAACCACACACACACGCACGCACACACGCACGCACGTAACAGCACTCGACCAGCCTCTTAACCCTTCACCCTTGTGTATTACTCCACCTACACACAGCAACAAGCTGAGGGCATCCTACAGTTTGACAAATATTGCTTCTGTTGGGCAACATATTGTACTTTTGTGGCTTTTTAAATTGAGAATGTAGTTGTTTAGATTGCAACTATGCATTTTATTTATAAGGATAGTGTTTATTTTTAAATATTTATAATTTCTGAGAGACAGCGCGTCGGCGGCCATTAGCCTGTCTTTGAGCAAAGACGGTTGACGTTGTCTATCCACAAGATTTCGACAGGACCGCATAATAAACCCTTAGAAGATTAAAACAGCGTAATTTCTAACTACAGCTGATCAAATCATTATTATACTGGTAAGTGATATTCTAAGTCAATCTCTCTCTTTTGTATTGTGTTTTGTGTTGTAGTGCTGTATTTATACCATATAATTGTAGTGTATTAAGTGTGAGATGGGACTCGCATATCAGGAATGTGTGCTGTGTTGGCAGAAAAAAAGAAGAAATGCCCGCATGTGTTTAGCATTTTTCCTTATCGCAAACATAACAGCAATCTGGTAGTGAATGCGCTGCTTTTTTTGGGGTTAATTATTGTAATATCCCGATTGCAACAGAGAAATACTGTAGACTGTAATAGACTAATACTGTAAGGAGATATCTCTGTAGACGGATGGCATTTCCATGTCACGTTCAGACTTATAATCTTAAAATGTGAGCAAAATCACCTGTTTTGTCATCACTTTAGACATTACGCTAGAGAGTCATTCAAACACAAAAAGATATATATATATTTTTTTTTGTATAGTAATTTATAGTATAGTATGGTATAGTAAAAAACTAAGTATGCTTCACAGAGGTGAGTGGGCTTGATGACCTGTAGAAACACTCTGCTCTCTAAAAACAAAAAACAAAAAAAAAAAAACACTCCCCCTCCTTACTCTACCATTTAATTCACAAATAATTCCTTTGTATAATTAGCACGTCTTGTGTGTATTGCCTCTTCTTGTTGAATCACTGAATGCCTCCTCAACACTAAATGCTACAAGACTGTAGTAGATTCAATTTATAAGCTGTAATAAATACTGTATATTTTAGAATAATATACCTTATAGTTGCATAAAATGTAGTACAGTACTGGGTAATGAATACGTATTGCTACATCTACTGCAGTAGTGATTGCTTCGAAGTGTTTCAGAAAGAGTATTCCTTGGGCAAAGCTCAATGTTCACATCTAAAGAGTCTGCATTACATTTAGCTCTTGAACAAATAGAAAAGAAACAGCAATGTCACATTTTAAATGTGCACAGATTCTATGTCTTGCTTACAAGCACTTGAGACAATGAAAACGAATCATCCTATGATTGTATGTAGGATTCCTAGCCATATTGGATTAATTGGAAAAGAACAGGGAGAATGTAGCAGAAAAGTAAATCTGTATCAGATGTCAAACCTGCTTTCAATTTGTACATTCTTGAGAAATGGCAAATGGAATGGGATGAATGTACAATCAACAAATTGTATGAAGTAAATCTATTAGTACATGAAATAAATAACTACGGTTTTGAAAATAGACATGACCAGGTCGTACATGCAAGAAGTAGCATTGGCCATTTAAGACTTCATTCATTCATTCATTTTCTTTTCAGCTTAGTCCCTTTATTAATCTGGGGTCGCCACAGCGGAATAAACCGCCAACTTATCCAGCATATGTTTTATGCAGCGGATGCCCTTCCAGCTGCAACCCATCACTGGGAAACACCCATACACACTCATTCACACACATACACTACGGACAATTTAGCTTACCCAATTCACCCGTAGCACATGTCTTTGGACTGTGGGGGAAACCGGAGCACCCAGAGGAAACCCACGCCAACACAGGGAAAACATGCAAACTCCACACAGAAATGACCCAGCTGAGGCTCGAACCAGCGACCTTCTTGCTGTGAGGCATTAACCACTGCGCCTCCCCCATTCAAGATTTAAAGGAATAGAGAAAACAATTTGTGACTAATACTATAAATCATATAGAATGTATATTTTTAAACGGTATTAGAGATAATTTTATTCAGTAAATATTTTCATAGAAACAATTATAAAGGTGCCTCCTGGAAGAATTTAGAGTATTTGTTACTAAATTGAAAGATCGTATATAACATTTGACTAGTATTGTTGTCATCTGTATGTTTTTTTTAATAATGTTTATCAAGAAACTGTTATGTTTGTAAATTGTGTATTGCATATTTATTACCAATGTTGACATGAATATAGCTATTGCTGCTGATATGGCATTAAACATAAATACTTACATACATAAATATGGTAGATGTCAATTTGGTGTCATTTTGACATCAAGGTTGTTTACATGCATTGTAGGGAAACAAAATTCACTGTAAATTTTTAACTTGGAATTGAAACTTTTTTTTTAAATGAAACATTTCTTATATTACATTACTTTTTCTGTCTGTAATTTAGTGGTCAAAAGAGCATCATTGTGCGAATGTCAAATTGACGTCAAGGCTTTGACATCAAATGCTTTTTTTATGTCATTTTGACATCAAGGTGTATGCTAGGCTTTCAGTATAGTCCAATTAGCTAGACATTAAAGATGACTTAATCCACACAAAAGTACAGAATCACAATACAATTACTATTAGCCGAAGTGCTTTACACATTACAGTGAAAATGCCAATGTCTGCGCTTCTGTGAAAAATGATGATTTCAAGATGAGAAAAGAGCATCAAAGGATTCTAATGTCACTGACCCGTTGAAGAGGTATCATTTAGGACCTTTTTAAGTCACATGGAAAGAGTGTGGAACAGCTGACAGGGCAGGTTGTGTTCACAGGCTCTTCGCCAGTGACTCTCCGCTATCTCTCACAGTAGGGCCATATGGTTCTCTCCACCTCCTGTCCCAGCCAAACCTCTGGTAACCTTCAGAATTCAAGAGCTGCCAAGCCCTGGTCCTCTGAGTGATCCCTGTCTGGTTTACCTGTCTTTCTCTCTCTCTCTCTCTCTTCGGACTGAGGAAATCCCTAATGGAGTGCCATATACCTGCTCTGACGCTAACGTTTGTGTGTACATCATTACTCTTCTCTCCTCCTGTCACTCATATCCAAAAACTTTTTCTTTATGCTTTGTGACGCTGCTCGGTCTGGTATTGAAATCACTTTCTTATGTGGGTTAAAGCAGTCACACAGCTGCACAGGAGCAGAGCCAGACAGAGGACAGTTTAGGTAAATAACAGGCAGTTCTAAGCTCCTTTGAAGATCACATCCTTAATCCCTCGCCTGCTGATTTATGAAGGGAGAGGTAAGTGTGCGCGCGCGTATGGGTTCATGGTCAGGACGCTGAGCGGATATTGAGAGGTAGACACTTCACCGCGAGGTCAAGGTTTTCATCAAAAGCAATGCTGAAGTCCAATATGCTTCACATCTGTATATCAGATTAATTGCAGGAGATGTTTTGGGAGTTTGATTTACCTCTAAGGATGCCAATAAAGATAGTATATACAGTTTTTATTTGGAAGGCAGTTTTTGTCCTAATCAACAAGTGCAAGTGAAACTAATACTAGTTTTCAAGTTTGGCTGCAGGAACTAAAGGAATAGTTCACCCAAAAATCTTTATTCTGTCATCATTTATTCACCCTTCACTTGTTCAAAACCTTTTCGAGTTTCTTTCTTTTGTTGAACACAGAATTCATTTTTCATTTTTTAAAAATACCTTCTTTTGTATTCAATTGAAGAGAGAAACTCATGAAGGTTAAACACCACATTAGGTAGAGTAAATGATGAGGTAGTTTTCATTTTTTGGGGTTAATTATCCCTTTAATAGGGGCCTGAGGCAAATAACTCTTTATAAATAGTGAAGTGTTCCAAGAATTCTTTCATTCATTCATTCATTTTCCTTCGGCTTAGTCCCTTATTTATCAGGGATCGCCACAGCGAAATGAACCGCCAACTATTCTGACATGTTTTATGCAGTGGATGTCCTTCCAGCCGCAACCCAGCACTGGGAAATGACCCAAAAATTCAAGATCTTAATACAAAACAAACAAACAAATAAATAAAGTCTTAAAGAAAAATAAGCATTTTAAAGTTTGTCACAATATGTTTTTACAATATGATATAGGTTGTATTAAATATTTGCAAGATTAAATAAGTGTATTAATTATATACGATCACCCATATTGTCCATGCCTAAATCCACCTCTGTATTGATGTGTCATCATTGTAAACTTTTAAAGATGTTCATGAATGAATGAATGAATGAATGACCCATGGGTTGCATGTCAGCCAGCTGTTAGTCTGTGGACATTTCCACACCCACAAACATAACATGGCACAAAACTAAATGTGATTGTTTGGTTAACCTGTCAGTCAAATGGTCAGTCCTTGACCAGTCAAAGTGGCCAAAAACTCCAGACTTCAGCCATCTGTAAATGACCACTTTTTAATTAGCTAACATTATTGCATAGGAAACAGCCACTTCATATGTGAATGGATTACTTTTGCAGCATGAGTAAACAGAAGAAGTAGTAGAAGACCTTGCTACTGTATGTATGCAGGGTGAAGTTGCTTTGAAAGACCGTAGGACTACCTACCTACTTGATTTCACTTGGATAGTGTAATAAGTGAATAGTTGTCTTAAGTGGATCGTTTGATTTTAAAAGAACTTGTTTAAAGCTTTCCATAGACTGTAAACAGAGCTGGGTAGTAAATTATTGGATGTAATCAGGATTACATAATTAGATTTCAAGTATTTATAATTATACTATATTTTATTCAATCATTCATTCTCATTTCAGCTTAGTCCATTTATTAATCTGGGGTCGCCACAGCGGAATGAACCGCCAACTTATCCAGCATATGTTTCACACAGCGGATGCCCTTCCAGCTGCAACCCATCTCTGGGAAACATCCATACACACCCATTCACACTCATACACTACGGACAATTTAGCTTACCCAATTCACCTATACTGCATGTCTTTGGACTTGTGGGGGAAACCGGAGCACCCGGAGGAAACCCACACCAACACGGGGAGAACATGCAAACTCCACACAGAAACGCCAACTGACCCAGCTTAGGCTCGAACCAGGGATCAGCGACTTTCTTGCTGTGAGGCGAACGTGCTACCCACTGCGCCACTGTGAGGCCTAACAATCAACTATTCTTAATGTATTTATTCTTCTAATTTTTCTCCAGTTTTAAAAATGGTTCTTTCTAAAATAGCTAAAAGCTTGTTTTGAATTTATTACAATTTTTCCAAACATGGACTACCTGGTATCTTTCTGAGCATTTCAAATAATCAACTGTATTTCCAATGCTTGCACATCTGTTCTTCCTGATGTGCTGCTCAGTCTATCTGAAGTGGCAGTTAATCACTGATTGGAGAGTGAGTTCAGTGGGGTTTTCTCTGTTGCCATTGGTGATTGATTGCTAGGATTTAGTTTTTATGAGATTACCAGATACATCTTCACTTTCACTATTACAAAAAATAAATCTTTGCTGTTTCCTACAGTTTCTGTATTACTGACATGACTAACTAGCATTCTAACAGTCATAAATGACAAAAGATAAAGTAAAATCTAACCATATACAAACTAAGACTGTCAAAAATTTGACTGTTTACACAAATGTAACAGTGATAGAAATTAGAGATGTATGAAACATTTATGCATGGAAACTTGACTTAAGCGTCAAAGACAATTAGGTGTAGTGTTCACAAACCAAATTATGTATTTATTATTATGATTTAATTCAAGTGGCATGGTGGCTCAGTGGTTAGCACTATCGCCTCACGGGAAGAAGATAGCTGGTTTGAGTCCCAGCTGTGCCAGTTGACATTTCTGTGTGGAGTTTGCATGTTCTCCCAGTGTTGGCGTGAGTTTCCTCCGGGTGCTCCCATTTCCCCCACAGTCCAAAGACATGCACTATAGGTGAATTGGGTAAACTAAATAGGCCATAATGTATGAGTGTGTGTGTAAATATAAGAGTGTATGGGTGTTTCCCAGTACTGGGTTATGGCTGGAAGGGCATCCGCTGTGTAAAACATATGTCGGAATAGTTGGAGGTTCATTCCGCCGTGGCGACCCCTGATAAATAAGGGATTAAGCCGAAGGAATATTGTAATATTGTTCTTTGTTGTTGGAAGAAGAAGACAGGCTCGGCGATACAGGTAAGTTATTTTTATTAATATATTTCTTTCACCCCCGTGTAGCTGGGAGTGAGTGTGTGTGGAACAAACAGGTGTTATTCATTGTTTCTGATTGACCCGCTGACTAGCCGCCGGGCTCCAAACATGCTCTACCCCCTAATTGGGCGTTCGATCATGCTTACCTCTCCAGAAATATAAATGAATTAATTTAATTAAACTAACAATTATGATTCATCTAAATATTTGAAGTAATCTGCTGAACTTCATACAATGCAAATATAATACTTGTGTATAGTTAAGTAATAGTATATGTATAGTTAATATAGTTAGCTTACCACTCCTGTATGTTTGCCATTTATAGGTTTAAAAAGGCTCTTACATACAGTGTTATGTTCATATTTATAATTATGTTTATTTATGTAGCACCGTGGTCCTGTGAGACACAACATTTTGTTTCACTTATGTCCATACATATAGTGGAATAATAATATAGCCCAACTTGACATGACCTCAATCAATCACAGGACATGATAGACAATCATATGATAACTCAATGCATGCAAGTAGACATGATCAAGATGATCTGCTGAAGCTGAACATTAGAAAGGGTATAAAAGGCCACTTAAGGGGATTTTAAAGAGACATTTTCACATCCAATCATCTCTGTGGTATGCAGAAAATTATCCGCCCAAAAAAAGAGCAAATATCCAGTGAGCATCAGTTCTGTGAGTGAAAAAGTCACTACTTTCCTCTATCATTACAAACATATTAACCAGACAAAAGTATGCTTAGTTTTGTGGAAAATGTGTCTCTCCTGTATAGATATCAGCTCAGGACAGGCATCATTCTGTCAGTCCTAAAAAAAATGACGAGTCAGTTCACTGCACACTGTTTGTTATTTATTAATCATGAGAGCCAAGTTGTGCCCACAGCCATCTACTGATATAAAACATCAAGATATGATCTGCAGTAAAATCCACACTGAGGGTTCCTGGTGTCCTGTGTTCGTCTGGGCATGAATCCATCGCTGGATCGGCTGGAGCTCTGGGCAGATGGCTGGCATCAACATTCAGTCAGTTTTTTAGCATAACTTTCCCTCACATACCCTCAATTCCGTCAGACCAGACTATGATGCTCTCAGAGAGGACAAGCAAAAGTGAAGATTAAAGAATAATACAAAAAAATACAAAGATTGTAAAATCTGGCCATCTGGTATTTGATCGAATTGTTTTTTGGCACTCACAATGGCATGGGGTGTCCAATCCCGCTCCAGGAGGACTGCTGTACTGCATTTTAGCTTCTGCCCGAAGTAAACACACCTGATCAGGGTCTTACTAAGCTTTGATGTGATATGGCAGCGGATGTGGCTCAGGGAGTGCATCATTTGACGTCACACACAGTGCATTAAAAATAACCAAAACACAGTCCAAAATAAACTGGAACTTTTTGGAACATAAAAATCATTATATATAATCTGTATATAAAAATATTGGTTTTCTACTACATATTTCAGTAAGAGACATCATTTATGTTATATTAAGCCATACAAGTTTTAAAGGTGCCATAGGATGAACATGAATATATCTAGGCATAGTTGAATAACAAGTATTCTCTACATGAAAAGACATATTGTGAGTCTCAAACACCATTGTTTCCCCATTTTCATGTAAATCCCATAAGTGTAAAATCCCTGAGACAAACAGGTCAATCTGAACTTTGACGTTCCACATGAGAACATAAATCTGCACACCCCCCAGCAGAGTTTGATTGGTCACAATGTTTCCTAGTGAGATTACAACAATGATATCTTCCCCTTTTTTCTAAGTTTAACACATTATTTCCTATGTATGTAGGACTCTTATTTTGAAAACAAGATTGTCATTATAGAGCTCTCAGGAAACTCAAATTATTCATGAAGAATCTCATTTCATCACAGTTTATAGAAAGAATGCACAATTCTGGAAAGAAGGATTAAAAATGTATTCAGTGCCCCTCAAAGAGGCATAAGGCCTGTTTAATGTTATCTTTTGTTAGTTTAACATATATATTGTGATATTTGCTGCATTTCTTTGCAACGAGGCAAATGACAAATGTAAACTGCAGAATATAACAGTTTAATGCATGTCAAATCACTCAGCTCCTACTGTGATTTTCCTGGAGTGAAAGATGGAAAGAAACTTGAAAAACTGTTCAAAATCAAAGATATGTTTCTATTGATATTAATTCCTGTCTGTTTTTTTTCACACATTAAAACCACAAAATACAACTCTAAATACGTCTCTGTCTTTTTCCTTTTGTCAAGTATAATTATAATTTAGCCTATATTTTACCCACAACCATGAGACCAAAGATCATTAATATTCATGACCCTTCCTAGTAAGGTAAAATCAGTCCATTCTATTCTATTGGCAACTCCTTGGGTTGTAAATGGCTTTATAAAAGATTTTTTGCCCCACATACTTCATATGTAGATATTAGAGAATAACGCAATGTATCAATGCACTCTATGGCACCTTTAAAATCTGGAATTTCCTTTAAGGTTGGGACACACCAAGCCGACA
This sequence comes from Danio choprae, assembly GCA_903798125.1. Classification (NCBI taxonomy): domain Eukaryota; kingdom Metazoa; phylum Chordata; class Actinopteri; order Cypriniformes; family Danionidae; genus Danio; species Danio choprae. Next base: position 27,193 of record CAIGQW010053582.1, read on the forward strand.
GCTGTTGGGCTTCGTCGGTCCATTGTTCAGTGGCAGTCAGGCTAGTTGGTTTGGTGTGTTCCACGTGTCGCCTCTCGTTGGGTAAACGTCGAAGTTTGTTATCTTGATTCAGCATGTAGATTCGGCATCAGGCATAAGCTGAAGAGAATGCTCTGACTGGTTATTCAGCAATGAATCAGAGTGTGAGAACAAAAACTGTGATGTAGCAAGTAAACAATAAGGCCATTGTAATTTTGTTAAATTTCTCAAATATTTGCTAACAATATGGATTATTAGCATGAGCAAATCCCTCTGCGTTGAGTTTTAAGTACTGTGAAAATGGTACTAAATGCTGCTTTGTTTACTCTTTGCGTGTCAGAAGTTCCAGTTTCCTTTTGTGGAATAAGAAAACAGGCTACTGCCACCCGCAGGTCCAGAAAGACAAATCCTCTCACACAGGTGCAGAACACGCTCTTCAATTAGTCGGCTGCTGTCTGTTTGATATGTACACACGCAGCTTTTTGGTCCAGACGGGACCAAGGGAACAAGATTACAACACAATTGGCTTTGGTCAGTGCTAGTTGTTGCCCGCTTGGTGTGTCCTGGCCTTTAAGACACACAAGTACATAATTAATTCCCCATAACATCAGAACTTTGTACACTGAACACTTTGTACTCTTCAAAGTCTCTGCGGTTTCTGGAAACCATTTATTTGAAAGCTTTCATTCATTCATTCATTCATTTTCTTTTCGGCTTAGTCCCTTTATTAATCTGGGGTCGCCACAGCGGAATGAACCGCCATATGTTTTACGCAGCAGATGCCCTTCATCTGCAACCCATCACTGGGAAACATCCATATACACTCATTTCACACACATACACTACGGACAATTTAGCTCACACAATTCACCTATAGTGCATGTCTTTGGAATTGTGGGGGAAACCGGAGCACCCGGAGGAAATCCACACGAACACGGGGAGAACATGCAAACTCCACACAGAAATGCCAACTGACCCAGCCGGGGCTCGAACCAGCGACCTTCTTGCTGTGTGGTGATTGTGCTACCCACTGCGCCACCGTGCTGCCCCTTTGAAAGCTTTAATGTAATATATTTTTAGATGATCAATATATATTGCTCTTTATTATGCAAGTTGTGTGATGAAGGGTTCAGCCAGATCACAAAAGCTGATGGCTTACGAAAAGACTGAGGAAGTCCAATGACGAAGCTGTTCTAGGTTAACATCACTGCCCCTCCCCGCTGACCCCAGACCAGTGCTGACATATCACAGTGTGACTGTCTGCACAAGGTCAACATAAAGAGCCACTGACGTCAGATCAGTTACACGCTGCTGCTCATCCTGATCACCGTGACTATATAGTGTTTGTCTGACAGGTCAGTGGAGGCTGTTTACTGATGATTGTGGAGGAAATCATTTTTCTATGTTTACTGCCTGTCAGGATTTTTTCATTCTCGCCTCAACTTCATTTTGTGCTGTAAAAAAAATTGTGAAACCAGCATGGCAGGTATTGATTTTTGTTGTGTGAGACATTTGTAAAATTTAGTTAATATATTTACCATTAAATAATATAATATAATATAATATAATATAATATAATATAATATAATATAATATAAT
>CAIGQW010053582.1:89093-104076 GCA_903798125.1 Danio choprae
TGTGTGTGTGTGTGTGTGTGTGTGTGTGTGTGTGTGTTTGTTTGTGTTTTTGTGACATGTCAGGACACAAATTTGTATAATGACATATGTATGACACAGGTATTACAAAAAGGTGGTGAAATATGAGGACATTGCTGACGTCCTCATTTCTCAATAAGCTTATAAATCACACAGAATGAGTTTATTCAGAGAGTAAAGCTGTACACAGTCTCCTGTGATGATTGGGCTTAGGGGTAGGGTGGGGTTAGGCCAATACAATTAAGGGTTATTGTACAATAAACAATAAACTTTTCACAAAAACAAACAAACATGTGTGTGTGTGTGTGTGTGTGTGTGTGTGTGTGTGTGTGTGTGTGTGTGTGTGTGTGTGTGTGCGTGTTTTAGGTTTGTGCATCATCAGAGGCCAAAATCTGATTTTGATGAAGATAAGTTATTGACAAGAATATTTGATTTTGAACTGCAAGTTTGAGGTTTGTGCCAATTGGTTATTTCATATTTCAAAAGTTTTTTAGTAAAGTTTTTTTAGTTTTTTAGTAAATGCCTTTTAAGGGGGCACAACAATGGAATATATGCACACATACTTTTAATTTTCAGTCAGCCAGCCCAAGTGCTTCCAATGAACTGTCGTGTCATTACAAAATTGCCACATTTAAGATCTGATTTCTTTAAAAAAAAAACAGTGATCTTTACTGGGTCTCAGACCAGACAGGAAGCACTGCATTCATTCATTCATTCATTTTCTTTTCGGCTTAGTCCCTTTATTACAGTTTTTCCTCAAATGCTAAAACACAAAAGCCAATCCTCTAAACCAAATGACCAGTTGTTTAAACACATTGCTAGGCCTAGCCATCATTTTACAATATCATAAACACATTTCAGGGCCTCACGGTGGCGCAGTGGATAGCACGTTCGCCTCACAGCAAGAAGGTCTCTGGTTCGAGCCTTGGCTGGGTCAGTTGGCGTTTCTGTGTGGAGTTTGCATGTTCTCCCCGTGTTGGCGTGGGTTTCCTCCGGGTGCTCCGGTTTCCCCCACAAGTCCAAAGACATGCGGTATAGGTGAATTGGGTAGGCTAAATTGTCCGTAGTGAATGGGTGTGTATGGATGTTTCCCAGAGATGGGTTGCAGCTGGAAGGGCACCCGCTGCGTAAAACATATGCTGGATAAGTTGGCGGTTCATTCCGCTGTGGCAACCCCAGATTAATAAAGGGACTAAGCCGAAATGAAAATTAATGAATGAAAACACATTTTACATGAAGACACAATTCACAAAACACAATCCTCCGTTCTCATAAATCTAAACACATTTTTCCTTGCTAAAACACAAGTTGCAAAAGAACTCTGCTCATATTCTCAAATGAAAGCTAATGTGATGCAAAATGCTTGCCACAGGCGTAATTCATTACACACAACGACTCTAAATTGAAGACACTTGTTGCAAATGCTGTGACCACATGTATAAAAGCAAGTTTAGAGTGCACAGTTTGCTGAAGATTCCAAACAAACACAATTGATGAAGGCAGAGTCAGGGGAAGAGGAATTCAAGTCAGAGGAGGAAGAGGAGCAGGCCAACGAGGAAGAGGAGTTCAAATCAGAGGAGGAAGAGGAGCAGGCCAACGAGGAAGAGGAGGAGGCCGACAAGGGAGAGGAGAAGGTCCAGGAGGGAGAGAAGAAGGTCCAGGAGGGAGAGCAAAACAACCTCGCACCATAATTATGGACGAGATATGAGCAACAGTCATTGACCATGTCATTGTTCATGGCATGACAATGGCTGAAGCAGGACTAAGAAACCTGTCCAAACCTGAGTAGGTTCACTGTGGCCACCATTATCAGGGCATTCAGACAATGTCTGAATAATACTGGCATGCTGTCCTTGGGTCTTACAACACCCATTGTCTCCTCACCTTCCTAGAGGAGCTAAGAGACATCCTCCTGGACCACCAACAACACCATCCTGGGCCCACACATCACATTTATGTGATATTTTGGGACAATGTCCGCTTCCACAGAACAAACCAAATCAGAGAGTGGTTCACCACCAACAGTAACCACCTTTTAAACGTCTGTCTGCCACCCTACTCCCCTTTCCTGAACCCTATTCTTCTGAACCCTATTCTTCTGAGTTCTTCTCATCGTAGCGATGGATGGTTTATGACAGACAACCATACACTAGAGAGAACCTCCTAAGGGCAATGGAGCTGGCCTGTGTTGACATCCCAGTGGAGGCCTTCCAATGATGGATTTGCCATTCCCAGACATTTTCCCACGGTGCCTGGCAAGAGACAATATAGCCTGCGATGTTGATGAGGTGATGTGGCCCGATGCAGCTCAGCGACATGATACCGCACAGTGATTATGGTGTGTGGTTTGAATAAAGTAAATAAAAAAAACTTCACACCCTGATCATGTTTTCAAGAGTACTGTTGTGTGCAATTGATTCTGTTTTTGCATTGAGTTGTGTTACAGTAGTGTACATGCAGTATTTTCTATAGTTTTATACTCTTCATATGAAACTCACAAACCTAAATGCCTAATTCTCTGCAGAGATCTAAGAAGATCCGTTACTGTAAAGTTTCTAAAAATATGCATTGGCAGTTATGAAACAAAGAACCTTCTCACAAATTGAGCATTGTGTTTTCAATTGTTTTGCTTAGTGTATATGTCAGGTATCTGTTCTGTGGCATGTGATTCCTTTGTTCTGTTTCCTAATGTTCATTAGTTTCACCTGTGTCTCACCCCTGTGTGCTATCAGTTTAACCATGTCCCCTGTGTATTTATACTCCTGTGCTTGGTTCAGTCCTTTGTCCGGTATTGTATTGTCAGTACGTCATCCTGATCATCCTCCCATGTTGTCTTCACGCCATGATTCCTGTATGTCGATGTTCAAGTGTTTCCCCTGCTATTAAAAAATATGAGTGCTTTTGATAATCCCTGTGTTTCGTGCTTTTGTGGACAGCAGCGTGACAAAATACCGGACCAAAACAGTTGCGATGTATTTTCCCCAGTTTTTCTTTTTTATAGTCTTTTTTGCCCCAGTGTTTTCATTTCATCTCCCCCGTGTTCTCATGGACCCCATCTACCGCCCCGAATTTCCTCACCTCCTGCTGGAGCAGGAGGAAAGCAGCCCTGAGGACCATACAAGTCTGTACTTGTTAGTAGCGAATTTCACCAGCTATTTGGGCGACGTGCTCTGTGTGTTTTTAACACCAGCCTCAACACCACTTGCAGACCACGGTCGTCCAAAGATGGTCCTCGGGGCAATATCGCCGCTTATGTGGAGTGGACACTGGCGAGGAATGGATCACTATTCACCGTCTGCACGGAGGAAGACCTCATCACTGCCACTCCCGACCCAGTGACCAGCCAAACACCACCCATCTGCAAGAAGCGCTTGCCAGAGCCCACCGCAGACAGAGAGCCACCTGCGGTGTACGAGCCATCGCCATCTAGAGTGACAGAGTGGAATTACACCGAGCAGGAGGAGCTCAACAGACTGTCTGACCAGTTGCGTGAGCCGGCAAAATTGCCGAAAGGGGGAGTCCTGGCGGACCTATGTTAGTTATGCGAGAGTCCCGCCCACCTCCCCTCTACAGATAGGCAACTGCTGGACACTGGGAAGTTGCTCATAGACTTGTGTGTGTGTGTGTGAGCAAGGTCAAGCCCCTTCCGCTGTTTCCAGACACCGTAGATGTATCTACGCGTCTACTGTTCCCAGACAGTTCCCTAGTTCCTGTATTTCCCAATGCTCCAAGCTCCAGAATCGTGAGTGACTTTCCACACTCTCCACCTCTGCTCCAGCACTGCTGCAGTCAGCCAGCCCCCCAGCTCGCCCTCAAGATCCAGAGGTAGAGCTCGCTTTAAGGAGCTCCCTGGCTAATTCCTCCACTCCTCGTCTCCCTGCATTCTTCCTGGTTCCTTCCTCCTGAAACTCCTCCCTGGCTAATTCCTCCACTCCTCGTCTCCCAGCATCCTTCCTGGTTCCTCCCTCATAAGACTCCTCCCTGGCACCCTCCCCTCCCACCCTCCCTTATATTATGTTGTTGTTGTTGTGTTGAAGGCGCGAGGGCGTGGCTTCAAAGGGGGGGGGGATGTCAGGTATCTGTTTTGTATCATGTGATTCCTTTGTTCTGTTTCCTGCTGTTTCCTAATGTTCAATGATGTGTTTACATTTTTTAAAACTTTGAGCTGCTCTTTTGGTGTGAAAGTTTTGAATTGAGAAGGTGTGGTTGTGTTTATGTAGCTTTAGAAAAGGGTGTTGTGTTTAGACATTGGGGAACATGGAGGAAACGTTTGTGAAATGGGTTTTTAGCATTTGAGAAAAATTGTAATCAATTCCATTTTTCTAAAACATGGAAAGTCTTTAAAATATGGAAATGTATTTTACCCCAGTATTTTCAATAGAGTTTCTGTGCTAGCCTGCTGCTACTGACGATGCTTGCGTTTACTCTGTCTTTCATCTCATTTTATGCGAATTAAGTGAATGCTTAAGTCTATTTAACTGGTTGTATTTTAATTACATTAAATCATATGCTGTAAAAGGAACCTTATGAAATTGAAAATAGTCACATAAAATTTTCACCTCATTTTGCTGTCTTGTAAAAAACAACATCTTGGCACCTCTTGGGTTTGCGTGCGTGCGTGTGTGTGTGTGCGTGTGTGTGTGTGTGTGTGTGTGAGAGAGAGTGTAAGCTGTGTCAAACACTTAGCAGCTGTTCCACAAATGACCCTTCCCCTAAACACACACACTAACCAAATCAAACCGAAAGAAACAGGAAACACCAGGCAGTCAATGTCTAAGAAACAGTTTTTGCGTCCTGTTTTAAGTCCTTCACAAATGACAGCAGATGAAACAACACTAGAAAGAAGATTTTAAGCATGTTTCTAAACAAATCTCTGGATTGCTGGACCACACATGACAGAAAACTTCTCAAGACACCTGGACCCTCCAAGCCTGCAGGAATGTGTTTATTTTGTTAAGATAATTCATGCTTTAAAATTCATACATTCACACTAGTTAAATTGTTCAAGGCATTGTGCATTTACAATTGAGTTGCCATATATACTTCTCAAAAGACTAAAGGAAACACTTAAACAACACAATGTAAGTCCAGGTGTTCCTTTTATTTTTTTTGAGCAGCATAACATAGCTAACAATAAAGCCATTTTAGCTTTCAATAATAGAAGCCTTCTGTTGGTGTATATATATATATATGGCAATCAGTGTTGGGAGTAGCACATTACAAGTAACGCAAGTTACGTAATAATATTACTTTTCTAAGTAACGAGTAAAGTATAATTTAAAAAAATAAGTAATAGTATTTGAGTTACTTTTTTGAAAATTACATGTGTAACTTTTTAGTTTAATTAGCTTTTAAAAATAAATTGCTGAATTAAAATGTAAGTAGTCACAATGAATCACGCAGCCAATTAGAAAATGTGTTCATTATTTTTTGTCTCAATGGACACTGATTTTACTTAAGATAAATAGTACAAAAGTAGCAAACACATAGCTTGAAACTTTCAATAATCTGTATATATGGCATGTATAGCTCTGGGGTCAGGAAGTTGTCAGATAACATTATCCTAAAATATTTATTATTGATGTGTTTTTTTAAAGGTAAATGTAGGTGTAGGTTTTACAGTGTGTTGTTAATTTCAGAGCTCATCTATTTTTAAAGTTAAGTTCTGAAAGAGATCAAGCCACAGCCAGGTGATAAAAAGTAACACAAAAGTAACTCAAAAGTAACATAACACATTACTTTCCATAAAAAGTAACTAAGTAACACAACTAATTACTTTTTGGGGGAGTAAATCAATATTGTAATGTACTACTTTCAAAAGTAACTTTCCCCAACACTAATGGAAATAAGGCAAATTTGCTTTGAATGCTTTGTGAAATATCTATAGGGAAATCAGGTCACTGTAAACATAAATTCAACATATAATAAATCATTCCAGGTTCACCAAATGCTTTTGAACGTAGAACAATGTTATCATGGTAACATGAGCTTGGGTTTCTGGTCTCCCGCATATGCATAAATGGAAGTCATTAGGTGTTTTCACCGTCAAACCGATCAACATCTTGAAGAAGTGCATGATGGTTTCACATTGTGTCCTATTTGAGACTGTGCCAAGTCCATGCCACTGTTTTAATAATAATGAAAACATATTAAGTTGTTTATCTAACTCTTGAGTATTTTCTTAGTTGATTGGTTAGTAGGTTGTAATGTAAAAAAAGTCACGTAACATATCAGCAAGAAATGTATAGCTCATCCATTATCCTCTCATGCAGTTTAAGATGCAGCATTTTGACTGTTGCACTTCTACTTATGCTGCATGAGATAAGAACACATTATTTGGTTCAAGAAAGTGAGGTTTGCACTATTTTATAGAGGACACAAATGTCAATATATATATATATATTTTTTTTTTTTAATCATAATAAAAGTATCATATTTTAATATGCTTTCATTGATCTTTTCCTAATGTATTTGTTTGTGTTCTATAATGTATTCGAACTGTTGTAAGTTGCATGAATGAATTGAATGGTTTTCCACCTAATGTGGAAAGTAAGAAATATTTTCACTAGTATTCAGTCTTGTGTTTACTTTTTGGTGAATATGTTTGTGCACGTTACTATAACAATATCTCTCTGAAAAAACAATACTCAGACTATATCATTATTAGGGAATTAGAAAAGCTACAAGTCAAAAAAGACAGAAATGTCTATAAAGACACACGAAGGTTAACTGTATGTTTGTTACCAACTGCAGTGACGCACATATCTATATCATGCATGTCTACACCACAGCAGATAGTAGAAGAAGAGCAAGGGTGGTGACAGGTTTACTCCTGTGGAGCTGGCAGGATTTCAGCTCTCCACACATAGAGGGAGATCTGCTTTCCATGCGCCACTATGAAATGTCTGGCTCTCACCCAGCCTTTATCTGAGATTACACTTGACACAGACCACTCAATCCCCTATCCATCAAACTACACCTCTGGCCTTTATGTACTGCAGTTATTGTTCACCAATTCGCAACTATGTAAAGTTTTTGTTTTTTTTAACTGCTAACAAATGCATTTTATTTGGTTTGCCTCCCTTTGGGGTATATCTTTGATCATCTAACACATATAAATATAGCTGAGTATAATGTAAATTATTGAGTGTCAGTTGTTATGAATGATGAGAGAGCTTAGTAACATGCTCCCATTATAATTATGTAATCAGCTATTTATGAAATGTGAATGACAATGTCAGAACATTGCTCAGTACAAATACAGGATATCTGATTAAGCTTTTTCTGGTGTGCATGATGAATGCATCACTCAATTGATTTTAGTAAACTGGTGAATGAAATGCATTGAGCATTATGAAACACTTGAGCAACAACACTACAACATACTCCGCCATTGTTGTGTATGCTTGTTTGTCTTGTTTTGCCTTATATCTAAACATAGGCTATGCACACACATGATTTCTGCATTTTTTAAATACTTTTGTTTCAGTTGTTTACATGGACACAACAACTTTTATGGATTTTCAGTCTCAACAACAAAGTTTTTGTATAAAAAAGAACAGTCAAAATGTATATAATTTATTTTATTTTTTTGTATGAATGACCCCTTAGGCCATGTCCACATGTACAAAAGGTATGGTCATTTTATAAATGTAATTTTTCCCAACTTGGATTTGCAAGCTGAGACTGCAAATCTCAGAGATGCAATGTCAGACACAATCCACTCAATGGAGCTAGTCACGTCACTGTGAGGGGTAGGGTTAGGGGTGGTATTGTGGGCATTAAAAAGCATTGTATGCAGCTCAGATTGCCACTGCACCGAGTCTGCATCCAGACTCCTTTTAAAAAAGAAGCCAAATTAAACCATGTTGGCCAATAAGAACGGAGAAAACAATGCGCACGCTGACATCATGGGACAAAAACTCCAGTTTTAGTGGCCACACAACCACACTCTACACCCTAGCTGTGATTTTGAGAAAGTTTGAGTTTCGGATAATGCATTAGGATAATGCGTGATAATGCGTGATAATGCATTAGGACAAACAGCAAAACCAGAAAAAAAGGAGGTTTTGAAAAAAACGTGTGGTAAGTGTCTCGGAGTCCCATAGAAAGATATTGCTGACAACAAGCAACATATGCTGTGACAAGACCAGGTGGCATTACTATCCCAAGAATGTGACCCTAGAATAATATTGTTTCTCAGCTCACAGCTCATCTAAAAATTATGACCTTCGGTTGTCTTTTTTAAGTGACTAATAAGCACAAAAAGACAGAGATGCACATGTAAAAAAAATGGCAGGGAGACCAATTGCATAGTCTTTTCAGATTAGCTAGGAACATTGTGATTACCACAGTTCTGGAAAACCACAAGGAGATTCCCTCATCAAGACTGTTTTTGAAGTGTCAGTGGATTACTGAACGAGCTGCGGTAGAAACGCCAAGTAGATTAAGCATAACTGCTGCTGGGCCCTTACAGTCTGTTTTGCTTCTAAACGAGATTAAAGTTTACTGTAAGTTCAGAGTGAGTGATCTGCAAGTCAGGAAGACTTTTTTTTTCTTCCATAGCAACATGAATATGAAGAATATTCTTCATTATTACAAACTATTTTGGAAATCATATATAGATATACAGTTGCAGGCCAAATTCTTAAATTTTTTTAAATAAAATTTACCAAGTAATGTTTGACAGAGTAAGGCATCTATTCTATTTTCTTTCTTTTCTAAGTCTATTTAAATTTAAGTCTATTTCTTTTCTATTTATTTAAATTTAGCTGGAAGCAGCTTAAAAAACATTTTAGGGTCAATATTATTAGCCCCATTTAGAAATTATTATTTTTATTATTATTATTATTATTATTATTATTATTATTATTATTATTAATAATAATATATTGCTTTTGTCCAACAACTTACCTAATTACTGTAACATAGTTAAACCTTTAATTTGCACTTTATCCTGACTACTAAGATATTGCAAAATAACTAGAAAGAATATGATGTACTGTCATTGTGACAATAACAAAAATAACTTAGAAATTAATTGTTAAAACTATTATGTTTAAAAATGTGTTTGAAAAAATCTAATCCATCTCCATCTAACCGCACAAAAAATAATAATAATAATTTCACAAGAGGGCTAATAATTTTGACTTCAACTGTATATACACAAACATTGACATATTTGCCCACAAGCACTTCAAATAAATATCAAGGTTATTTCTGTATCAGCCAAATCCCCCTTAACACAGAAACGAGTTCAAATAGAGGAAACCTTAAGCCCCTGCCAGCTGACAGATGCTCAGACAGAGAATGATGGGGATTATTCAAAAAGCAGCACGTTACATCACATGAATTTAACATTATGAGAGGAAACGATCATTACTGGGAGACACAATGTCATGCAAATGAACAGTGGAAACCCAGACGCAGCACAGCACACACTTTCTTTTGACCTCCATGAATCCAGAAATGTAGTAAAATGCTGATACAGGAGCGAAGAGGTGAACCGAGAGGCCCGATAACACCACAACTCAGCATTTTTTGGCTAAATACTTTAATACAGTGCACACCGGCACTGCTGAGTGATGTGGCTCCTACAATCCCTATTTTAACAATACTCTATTCATCATAATAACTCTGCTAACCTAAGGGTGGAGGGTCTTTGACATGGATTTTCAAATGTGCTGATTTGGGACTACAAGTGTTATTTGAAGCTTTCCTATAAAGCCAGACAGTCAGAATCAAAGCAGCCATGAATACAATTCATCTTAATCACTTTCGTTTAAATGACTGATGATGACTCTCAAGCCAAAAAAATAAAATAATAATAATTAAATGTCTTTGACAAACAGTGCCAGTTTGGTACTTGTAATAAAGAAGCCAGATAACTCCTACATACTTTCCTTTCATCTTGCTAAAGCTTAAACACTTCAGCAATATTATAATAAAATGAAGACAGGGACATGCAATTGACATCATGATGACATCAAAAATCACATCAAAAAATGCTAATTGATTTGATGTTAACTACTACCTTGATGTCAAAATGGCATCAAATTGACATCTAACACTGATGTCAAAAACCACATCAATAATCAGTTATAGGGCAGTCTCTTTACACTAATGTTAATGTCAATTTGATGTTGTTTTGACATCAAGGTTGTTTACGTTGTAGGGATGCAAAATTCATTGCAAATTTGTAATTTTGTAATTGAAGATTTTAGATGAATAAAACTTTTGTCATATTATAATACTTTTTGTGGAGTTGTATTGGTCGTCAAGATGACATTAATGTGTAGATGTCACACAGACGTCAAGGTTTTGATATCAAATGGATTTTCATGCTTGACATGGGGGATGGGCTGGAAAAAAGCACAATTGTATTTTTTCCGTCCTGTCTTTTCTATTGTGTTTTGTGGATTTCACTCAAACGGACTTTACACAAATGATGATTGTCCTTGATACATTTGTATTGTCAGGTTACACTATACTGATATGATATAGACTTCAAATTCCTTTGAATAGCAATTGTATGATTTAGTTCCCAAACTATTCGATTTGTTTATAGAACGTAGTGATATTAAATTGTATCATATGTTTATAACATCTCCAAGTAGATAGATAGATAGATAGATAGATAGATAGATAGATAGATAGATAGATAGATAGATAGATAGATAGATATATAGATATAAACTCATATAATTCCATAAACAAGGAAATATTATTCAAATACAACATTCACACATGAAAAATACCATAATAATATCAATATCAACATAATGAATTTCTATGGTTGATATTGCAATACAACAACTTTAGTAATAGTAAAAACTAAAGTAAACTACAGTATCTATTAAAGTTTACCAGTAATAGTTACAGTATGCTGTAGCATTCATTAACAAAGTATATGTATATTTATATAAATAATTCTCGTTTTAACTCTGTTGTTTTTTCCTCAGAATTCTTGTTTTGTTTCGAAATTAAAATCCCGTCACATTAATCTAAAGAATTAGGCAAACAATTAAAGAGGTTGCTTTATATAGGCTATGACACGCAGAGTTTACGGGATGGCATTTCAGTGTACTCCACGTTGATTAATTATGACATCACTCGGCCCCTGCGACGCCTTCCCGCGTCTCTCTCCATACATGGACGCAGGACCGAAAGCCTCGCGCGGGTCTCGGTCTCTCCTCTCCGCGCCCTTCCATTCATGGCCACTCCGCTCTCAATGGCGCTCGGGCTACCAAATATGGAGAGGGAAGTCCAGCGGCTCAGGGCCACTCGACGGCTATAAATTGGCCGGGACTCAAGGCGCTTTCTACCATTCGCTCTCCAAGGGAACCAGCTACTGGTGCTGATCTGGTAAGTACAGCTAAAGCTTTCAGAAATGTCAGACTTCATTTAATGGGATGATCTTCTGAATGCTAGGATTTAAACTAGGTCAGTTCTATGGCTGGAATTACAATGCAAATAATTGACTTGAGCTAAACAAACATTTCAGAGGCTTAGAGTTGCCAGTTAAGAATGGCAACTTTGCTGACTTTGAGTTTTAGTGAAGTTTTAATGTTCTTACTTTTAAAACCTTGTTATAAGGAGAAGTCAATCAAGGATAAGCATGTCAGCATCATGAAGAACTGAACTGCTCTCTTGAAAATAAAGGCCCAAAAATGTGTTTTTTTTGTTTTTGTTTTTTGCAGCAATACAATAGAATGATTATTTTTTGTTACTCAGTTAAGTAAGTTTCACTGAAAAGTTCTATCAGCAAAATAATTATTTGAGAAGCCCAATATTCAATGAAGACTCGTCATGCACATTAAATCACAGAGCCATTGTTTTAGATCAATATGGTTTATAATGAAGTCATGAAGTGAAAACATAACCCTGGCTGGAATGCAAACAAATTGACACGGATGTTTACAGAAAGTTCAAACGTGTGTCTGATCTTCATCTAGAACCCCAGCTGACACCATGTGTGATGACGATGAGACCACTGCTCTTGTGTGTGACAATGGCTCTGGCCTGGTGAAGGCTGGCTTTGCTGGAGATGATGCTCCTCGTGCTGTCTTTCCTTCCATCGTTGGTCGTCCTCGCCACCAGGTACGTTTTTTTTTTTACATTTTATGCAAGATAGCTATATTATAATTTCATTGAACTTAGTCTCACTTAACCAGACCTTCGAACTCACAAAAGTCCATGTAAAGAAATAAGTTGCAATTTGTTCTGTTCAGTATCGTGTTTATAAACATTTGTTATTAACACTTCTAATACAACAAATTGTCATATAGAACTCTTGAAAGTAATCTACGTGTAGGCCTATACCATAAGCAACACATACAGTTAATGTTTAAACTATCATTAAAATGTTTAAATTGTATTGGTTTGTTTCACAAATTCAGATTTTTAAACACATTTTTAAACATAATAGTTTGACATCAGGGGGTGTCACAGTGGCACAGTGGGTAGCACGATTGGCTCACTGCAAGAAGGTTGCTGATTTGAGCCTTGGCTGGGTCAGTTGGCATTTCTGTGTGGAGTTTGCATGTTCTCCCCGTGTTCGTGTGGGTTTCCTTCGGGTGCTCCGGTTTCCGTTTTCAAGTCCACAGACATGCGGTACAGGTGAATTGGGTAAGGTAAATTGGCCGTAGTGTATGTGTGTGAATGAGTGTGTATGGATGTTTCCCAGTGATGGGTTGCAGCTGGAAGAATAATATTTGTCTAGTTATTTTGCACTATACTGGTATTCAGCTTAAATTGTAATTTAAAGTCTTAACTAGGTTAAGGTTATAAAGGCAAATTATGTTACTTAGGTCATTGGAAAACAGTGGTTTGTTCTGCAGCCAATCAAAAAAAATCATTAAAGGGGGCTAATAATACCTTAAACTGAAATATACTACTGACTTTTAATTAGAAAAAAAGAATAAAACTGCATTCATTTCAGCCAAGCTAAAAGAAACAAAATGTTCTTCAGAAGAAAAAAATATTGTAGGAAATACTGTGAAAATGTTCTTGATCCATTAAACAACACTTGATTTGAAATATAACAAAACAATATTTGAAAAAGAATAAACATTTCACAGGAGGGCTAATAATTTTGCCTTCAACTGTACTTTTTTTTCTTCTATACGAGCTAGTGCTGAGACTACAATGAATTTAGTTTAACAGTAGAACATGACGCCAAAGTCAAGCGATTGACTCCCTTCTATATACCATTAGTTGTATTGGATAAATGTTGCTGCCAAATGCATAATGCAAATACTGTATGTACTGAACTTTTGACATCATCTCGTCCCCAACAGGGTGTCATGGTAGGTATGGGACAGAAAGACTCCTACGTGGGTGATGAGGCCCAGAGCAAGAGAGGTATCCTGACTTTGAAGTATCCGATCGAGCACGGTATTATCACCAACTGGGACGATATGGAGAAGATCTGGCACCATACCTTCTACAATGAGCTGCGTGTGGCCCCTGAGGAACACCCCACCTTGCTCACTGAGGCTCCTCTTAACCCCAAAGCCAACAGAGAGAAGATGACACAGGTAAACCGGCTTGAAAATCTTCAAAATGTGCATGCAACAACTCTACAAACTTAAAATAACACACAAAAATATTTAAATTATTTAACCTGTTGTGGTGGAATGGTGGCTCAGTGGTTAGCACTCTCGCCTCACAGCGAGAAGGTCACTGGTTCGAGTCCCGGCTGGGCCAGTTGGCGTTTCTGTGTGGAGTTCTCCCCGTGTTGGCGTGGGTTTCCTCTGGGTGCTCCAGTTTCTCCCACAGTCCAAAGACGTGGTATAAGTGAATTGGGTAAACAAAATTGGCCGTAGTGTATGAGTTTGTGTGTGTGAATATGAGAGTATATGGGTGTTTCCCAGTACTAAGGCTGTGGCTGGAAGGGCATGCGCTGTGTAAAACATATGCTGGAATAGTTGGCGGTTCATTCTGCTGTGGTGACCTCTGATAAATAAAGGACTAAGCTGAAGGAAAATTAATGAATAAATAATATTCAATAATTAATAAATAATAAATGTTGTTTGCTTCCGTTTGTTTGCAGATCATGTTTGAGACCTTTAACGTTCCCGCCATGTATGTGGCCATCCAGGCTGTGCTTTCACTATATGCTTCTGGCCGTACCACTGGTGAGTTTTTGTGTATACATGCATTGAAATATCTCATTACTTGTAGATTTTCATAGGACCAACACAATCTCTTAGAAAGTAACTATTTTGTTAGTTTAGTGGCTAATAGTGACTAATTCAAATGAATTTGTATAATCTAAATACTGCGTTTTCATTTGACCACCTTATGCCTCAGTGACAGGTTTAGGGGTGGGCATTCATGCTTACTTGTTAAAAAAAATCTTACAAATCATCTTCAACCTGCAAAAATGAACCATTTAAAAATCCTAAATATACCTAATTCTAACTTTAATACCATTTTGAAAGAAACATAGTAGTGAAAATGACACCTAAGTTCCAAGCTTGGATTTGGGAGGACATAACATATTCAGTTCTATCAAATGAGTTTTATTCAACAAAGATTTGGAGGAAGATACCTAGTTTACCCAGCATGAGATGAGATCTATATACAGTTGAAATCAGAATAACCCCACTTTGAAATTAATTTTTCTTTTTTAAATATTTCCTAAATGATGTTTAACAGAGCAAGTAAATTTTCACAGTATGTCTGATAATATTTTTTCTTCTGGAGAAAGTCTTATTTGTTTTATTTCGGCTAGAATAAAAGCAGTTTTTCATTTTTTAAAAACCATTTTAAGGTCAAAATTTTTAGCCCCTTTAAGCTATATATTTTTTTCGATTATCTACAGAACAAACCATTGTTATATAATAACTTGCCTAATTACCCTAACCTGTCTAGTTAACCTAATTAACCTAGTTAAGCCTTTAAATGTCACTTTAAGCTGTATAGAAGTGTCTTGAAAAATATCTAGTAAAATATTATGTAC
>CAIGQW010053582.1:118783-131116 GCA_903798125.1 Danio choprae
TATTTATTTATTTATTTATTTATTTATTTATTTATTTATTTATTTATCTATTTATTTATGACACCAAAGCGCCCATTGCTTTCATTTGTGGGAAACTGATATATTGCTTTTATGTATTCAAGTGCCATATTTGTACATAGATATATACATATTATAGTATATTGTAATCCTTATTGTGAGATATGAATTCTATATGTGTGGACTGCTTAAAAGGATGTTCTATCCCTTTAATGTGAGAATGGAAGAGTGAAAAAAAATCATCCATACATATTTTGCATTCATGAAAAGTATGATATTGCATTTAAATATATAGAAAGCACAGTTGATAAGAAACCAGTGAATATGGGGTTGAGATTCACTTCCCCTGGTGCTTCAATTTCTCAAAAAACAAACAAAAAAAAACATGATGTTACATTAGCAACTATGTGAGATAAAAAAAAAATCAAACAATAAATGACAGAATTCATGACTGAAATATGTGTGCTTTGCATTACTTTATTTTTAAGGATTTTGGTAGATTTCAGAATTTATAAAACATTGTAATATTCATGCCAGGCCAGTAGGTGTCATTTGTAAAGAAAAAAATATGTACCTGTGCATATGCAGTCCTCTAGGGCTATGGGTGCAATATGCACAAGCATGACGCAAAGTTTTCACAAATTTGTGTTTTTGTAGTTCACACAAAGATAAAACACTTAAAAGCTAAGAATCCGTCATATAAATTTATCCTTGAGCTAACGCATCAGCAAAAAAAAAAAAAAGTGGCGTTTTCCACAGGGACTGATGTCTGCGTCATCTTCCCCATGAATCAACTTCCTGTCAGTTAGTTAAAATGCTTGCATGTATTTTTTTGACTGGTTCAGCAACACCATGCTTAAATTTGATCCAGGCGCCATAATTCTACCTGTCCAGCTTCAGTCATGCTGACACAATGACAGCGGGTGCCCTGCGTACAGCATCACCACACAGCTCTTGTCATGCGGAGGTCTGGTCCCTGCAGAAGCCACAGTGGCCCCTGTGCCAAGGTCAAAGAAAAAGTGCTGAACAATGCAGCCGGTGGCCTCAGACCGGGATTTCTCTCCGCTGACAGATCCAGAGAGTCCTGAGACTCACAAAAGTGCCTCGACGACTCTTCAAAAGTGAGGAGGGGGAAATCTAGGCCCAAGCATCCTGACAGATCAATTTAGAATTCAGCAGGGACCTGAGATTCCACTTTGACACCATACAAACAGCGAAGGACCAACCTGACAGGATGTCAGTGGAGGATGTTACCCCGTGTGTGTGTGTGTGTGTCTCGTGCAGTTTCAGTCTGTCCCCTCCTAGCCTCCTGTTCTCATTGGTTTCTAACTCTTTCTCCAAAAGTCCTGAAAAGTCCTCCAAAACGTGTTCTCTGATGCGTTTAAGGGAAATCAATTCTGCTGCACACTAGACAGAGAGGGACATTAAAGTACAAGCACCTCAAATGACCGTACACACTTGTTGTTTTGTTTTTCAATTAAACGAATATAAATTTATAACAGGAAAAAGTACATGAATGTCATACTTCAAAATACATATAATAACTTAATATATTGAAAAGAAAATTCTTGAGAAAATATGTTATAATACTTTTCCATTATTCAGGCAATATATATAGAGGTTGACAGTAATGTTGCATTATATATATTATATAATGTTGCACATGTTCATAGCTAATTCGAAAATTGGGATACTTTGACAACCAATGTTGACAGGAAGTGACTTCAGCTACTGTTATTACCATAGAAACAGTTTGTTAATTAGCTAAATATTGCAAAATATAAACAGGGATCACAAAACCAGTAAGCATAAGTATTAATTAAAAATCTGAGGTTTCAAAAAAAATCTAAATATTGAGAAAATTGCCTTTGAAGTAAGTTCTTAGCAATACATACAGTATTACTAATCAAAAATTAAGTTTTGATATATTTTGAGTATGAAATGTACAAAATATATTGATAGAGCATGATCTTTACTTAATATTCTAACGTTTTTTTGGCATAAACGAAAAATCTATACAATTTTGACCCATGCAACGTTTGACTATTGCCAAAAATATACTCCATCCAACATAAGACATGGCTTTGAGATCAATAAAATCATTCCTGAGAAAAGCTCTAGCATAATTTGTTTACAAGCATCACTTAATTTGATATTATGTATCCAAGACAAATAATTTCATACATTTTTAATTGTGCCTTAGACATTTATGCAATTTATTATTTACACTTTACTCTGTAAGACTACATATACATAATTCCAGCAAACAAATAAATTAGCAGCACATTAACATTTCAAATGTGGAACGTGTAAGCAATTCAAAGGATTGGGTGCTGGTTTATTTTTAGCTCTCAGTCAGACTTAGTACTGTGCAGTGCTTAGAAAGCATTTTGAATAATTCAAGCTCAATATCCTGGCACAAGATGTAATTCTCCAAAGCAGTTTAGGGAATGCTGATGCTCAGAACCACCCCCCCCCCCACCCCAAAGACCCCTCCACTCCATCTATGAAGCCTAATAAAAGATTAAGGCAAAAGAGCTCCAGTGTAAACCTTGACAGGAACATCTTTGAGCGTTAGTATTAATGAACCTGAGACATATGATTCGATAATCTAATGATATACTGCTAGACTCCCGCAAAAAACAAGCACAAAATGGAAATTCAGATTTTCTTACTTATTTTGCAATGCTTATTGACAACTAAACCACATGTTCAGCTGTCTATTGATGTAAATATATCAGCATTTAGACATGTAGATGACTCATCTCATCTCATCTCATCTCATTTTTGTCCGCTTTTCCAGAGCCGGGTCATGAAGGCAGCACTCAGGAGAGAACCCCAGACTTCCCTCTCCCCAGACACTTCCTCTAGCTCCTCAGAGAGGATCCAGAGGCATTCCCAGGCCAGCCAAAAGACATAGTCCCTCCAGCGTGTCCTGGGTCTTCAACAAGGCCTTCTCTCTGTGGGACATGCCTGGAACACCTCCCTAGGTAGGCGTCAAGGAGGCATCCAAAACAGATGCACGAGCCACCTCAGCTGACTTCTCTTGATGTGGAGGAGCAGCGGCTCTACTCTGAGCTTCTTCCACGTGACAGAGCTCCTCACCCTATCTATAAGGGTGTGCCACCCTGCGTAGGAAACTCATTTCGGCCGCTTGTATCCGAGATCTTGTTCGGTCATGACCTAAAGCTTATGACCATAGGTGAGAGTAGCAACATAGATTGACTGGTAAATCAAGAGCTTTGTCTTTGGCTCAGCTCCTTCTTTACCACAACTGACCGATACATCTACTACATTACTGCTGCCGCTGCACTAATACACCTGTCAATCTCACGATCCATTCTTTCCTCACTCGTGAACAAAACCCCAAGATACTTGAACTCCTCCACCTGGGGTAAGGACTTTTCTCCTACCTGGAGATGGCAAACCACCTTTTTCCGGTGGAGTACCATGGCCTCGCACTTGGAGGTGCTGATTCTTATCCCAGCCGCATCACACATTTGGCAGCAAAACCGCTCCAGTGCATGCTGAAGGTCCATGTTAGATAAAGGCAATAGAACACCATCTTCTGCGAATAACAGAGATGAAATTCTGTGGTCACCGAACCAGACCCCCTCCAGCCCAAGACTGTGCTTTTGAATATTTCTGTCTATGAAAATTATGAACAGAGTCGGTGACAAAGGGCAGCCCTGCCGGAGGCCAACATGATCTGGAAACAAGTCTGACTTATTACTGGAAATGTGAACCAAACTCCTACTCTGTTCATAACAGAGTACCTCTGACCCCATACTCCCAGATCACCCTCCACAGAATGCCACGAGGGACATGGTCGAATGCCTTCTCCAAGTCCACAAAGCATATGTGGACTGGTTGGGCATACTCCCATGAACCCTCAAGGACCCTGAGGAGGGTATAGAGTTGGTCCAGTGTACCACGGCCTAGACAAAAACTGTATTGTTCCTCCTGAATCCTAGGTTCAACCATCGACCGGATCCTCCTCTCCAGTATTCTGGCATAGACTTTCCCAGGGAGGCTAAGGAGTGTGATCCCCCTATAGTTTGGAGAACACCCTCCGGTCCCCCTTCTTAAAAATGGGAACCACCACCCCAGTTGCCCAGTTCAGAGGTACTGTCCTCGACCTTACAGGGGACAGTAGGGAGACAGCCCTACAATATCCAGAGACCTAATATACACAGGGTGAATCGCATCTACCTCTGCTGCTTTGTCACTGTGGAGCTTGCAAAGTACCTCAGTGACCTCAGCTTGGGTGATGGGAGAGTCCACCCCTGCATCCCCAGTCTTTGCTTCCTCAATGAAAGAAATGTCAGTGGGGTTGAGGAGATCCTTCCAAATTCCTTCCACCATCAGACAACATCCCCAGTCGAGGACAACAGCTCCCCACTTCCGCTGTAAACAGTGGTGGTGTGGAACTGCTTTCCCCTCCTGAGGCGTCAAATGGTTTGCCAGAATCTCTTTGGGACCAACCGGTAGTCTTCTTTCATGGTCTCCCTGAACTCTTCCCACCCTGAGTTTTTGCTTCCGCAACTGCCCGGGCTGCAGCACAACCCATAGGCACAAACCACAATGAGAAACCTATCCCTGACCCGAAGGCGCAGGGAGGTGACCCTCTCGTTCACCGGGGAAAACTCCAACACATGGTGGCTAAGCTGGGGAGTTATAAGCAAGCCCACACCAGCCCACCCCCTCTCACCATGGGCAACTCCAGAGCAGAAGAAAGTCCAACCTTTCTCAAAAAGTTGAGTTTCAGAGCCCCAGCTGTGCATGGAGGTGAGCCCAACTATCTCTAGTCGGTACCGTTCCACCTCCCGCACAAGCTCGGGCTCCTTCCCTCCTAGTGAGGTGACATTCCATGTCCCAAAAGTTATTTTCTGTGCCTGACGATCGGGTTGTCGTGGTCCTAACCCTTCACCACGACCCCTTCCACAATGCACAGGCCCCTTATGGCTCCCCCTGCGGGTGGTGGGCCTGCAGGAGGATGGTCCCACGTCGCTCCTTCGGGCTGAGCCCAGCCGGGTTCCATGGGATAAAACCCGGCCACCAGGCGCTTGCATATGAGTCCCAACCCCAGGTCTGGCTCCAGGTTGGGACCCGGCTGCGCCATATCGGGCGACATCACGGTCCTTGCTGTTGTTATATTCATAAGGGGTTTTTAAACCTCTCTTAGTCTGACCTGTCACCTAAGACCTTTTTGCCAACCAGGGACATTAGCCCCTGACAACATAGCTCTTAGGATCACTCAAACCCCTGCACCATGATAAGGTGGTGGTTCATGGAGGAGACATATAGATGTGGTCAAGAAAATCTGCTAAAGTTTAAAATTAACATTAAAATGTAGGATACATGTGATTTAAGGAAGTGACTTTAAACATGGCATAGCTGTTAATGCCAGATTGTCTGGTCTGACTATTTCGGAATCTGCTAATCTTTTAGGATATTGTAAGATTTTAAAAACTAAGGAAATATCCAGCTCTGTGAGCAAAATGTCTTTGTTGATGCTTCAAACCAACTGAACTAATGATTCACTGTTTCGAAGCATCCTAAACACAACATGCCATAAATACACCTCACAACCATGTAAATGCAACATAAACTCAGGCAAAAGATACACTATAATTGGCTTTCAGCAAACATCCATGTTTTGGAGCTAGTTGGAGCTCTAGGATTGGGTATAACCCTGTGTCCTAACAACAGGTCCTTTGACCATTCCATTGACCTTTTCTGTCCACACCAGATGCACCATGAAACATTTCATTCCCATTGAAATTGTAAGGTGTGTATGCTAATTAATACACATTAAACCTCTTTAACATTATTGAAACTACATGCTGAGAGACCGAGTTACAGGTCTAACATTCTTTTTTCAAACTATATGTGTGCTAGTTATTTTATTTTTTAAGATCTGAGTTAAACTATCTGCCGCCACTTTCAGTATGGCTATAAATTACAAGTTTTAATTGATTTAGATGGATAGATTAACACTGAATAAAGGACGGGCCTCACGGTGGCACAGTGGGTAGCACGATTGCCTCACAGCAAAAAGGTTGCTAGTTCGAGCCTCGGCTGGGTCAGTTGGCATTTCTGTGTAGAGTTTGCATGTTCTTCTCGTGTTGGCATGGGTTTTCCCAAAGACATGCGCTATAGGTGAATTTGGTACGCTAAATTCTCCTTAGTGTATGTGTGTGAAGGAATGAATGAGTGTGTGTATTAATGAGTATGAATGTTTCCCAGTGATGGGTTGCAGCTGGAAGGGCATCTGCTGCGTAAAACATATGCTGGATATGTTGGCGGTTCATTCCACTGTGGCGAGCCCAATTTAATAAAGGGACTAAGCCGAAAAGAAAATGAATGAATGAATGAATGAATGAATGAATGAATGAATGAATGAATGAAGGACATAATCAGAACCTGAGGTGATCGTAGTCATGGAAATGTGTTGTTTTTGAGATGCAGCAGAAATAGAAACAGTGTACAAAATAGGAATTCGTTATTGCTGTCATGGACAAAAACTAATTTTAAGATGAAATAGATACCTTTTATCACGTTAAAGCATCGTGTTTAGTTTAGACACAGTATAGGGTAATTTTATTATACTGGGTCTCTCATGCTTTCTAGGCAATCATCCCATTGGATGTCTGCTTATGGTCTAGCTAGGTGCCATGTCTTGCAATCAAGTTCTCATTAGACTGGAAGATATGAGCCTGTGCATGTATACTAGCATTATAACCAAAACAATTGATGGGTTCTGCAAATTCAAAGTTTAAAACGTGTCAATGCACACAAGCCATCAATGTCGTCTGAGGCATCCAAAAGCCTGTCTGGGCTGAGATGCTGTCATCAGCCATCAGTCATAGGGATTTCCGGCAAAGTCATCAGAATCTCAAAGTCACAGTCAGCAAGAACAGCTGCCAAAACACAACAGCAAAAACAACACAGACACGTTTGTTCATCCAAGACATGCACGAGGTCTCTTATGTACTCAAAAAAGAATACATTGTGACAGACTGGATTCCAGAAATGGAGATAAAAAAAGGAAGTGTTTTCTTTTCTCTGAGTTAAAAATAGTCCCACAGAGTGTGGCTCAGAGTTTAAAGATCTAGAATAGAAACCCAAAGGATGTGGATTCTAAGGCCAGACCGGGCCAATTCATTAGCTACCACCATTGTGTTCTTCAACAGGAAACATAATCCCAGGTTGCCCCAGGTGAAGCCTCCCAAGAAAAACTGTTCAGGTCTGTGTCCTCCTAGAGGAGCAATACTAACAAGATT
The DNA here is from genome assembly GCA_903798125.1 of Danio choprae. Classification (NCBI taxonomy): domain Eukaryota; kingdom Metazoa; phylum Chordata; class Actinopteri; order Cypriniformes; family Danionidae; genus Danio; species Danio choprae. Next base: position 126,088 of record CAIGQW010053582.1, read on the forward strand.
TTTAGGTCTGAGTCATTGGCTTCTAAAGGCTTTGGAGTGGTTTCTAAATATTTGCCTGGTTGTTGGTAGTGGTTATAATGTTGCTACTTTGTTACTAGGGTATTTTGATACTCTTACAAACCTCCATGTTATAATGGCTGTATTTCAGTGTGCGTTTTTAAGTGATCCTGCATCTTTGTGTTCATCATCCATGTAATATCCTCATTAACTGTTAAAGTTCAGTTTTAATACTAAAAACTGCAAGAACGGAGGATGCGTGAAAGAATCTGGATGTGTTCTTGATCTCGAGGATGCACTGAATGCAGACTTTAGCCGAGCACTCGTCCCAGAAGCCATTGCAGTTAAATAAAGAAGGTGGGAAGTGCAGCATTTTATGTACCTATTTATTAAAGTTCAGAGAAATAACTTAACACAGGAGTTTCCCTAAATATCCACATCATGATTTAGATGTTTTCGCTGTCACACTGCTGTGTTTATTCTGTTGTTCAAAGGAAAGTGCATAGCACACATTTACAGTTAAATTGATAAAGGTTGTGAATTACATGTGATTTTAGGGGGGTTTATTTTTAATAAACTTGCAAGGATTTTAAACAAACTTCATTCACCTTATGGGAACATTGTGGGGTGTTGTTTGTAGAATTTTGAAGAAATTAATTAATTTAATGAATTTCTAAATTAGGCTGTTACACAAATTGTTAAAGAAAGCTGTGTGGACAGCATTGGGAGGTCTGGTAATAGGATGTTTGTACAGAACTATTTTAGACTTTCCCCAACGAATGAAAATGAATTTTGCATTGATATTGGGACTAAAAGATTTTTGCAACCCAGGCTCATTCTAAAATTGTACCTCTATATACATTTCTGCAAACTGTCAAATACGTCCCAGGAAGTACGTTTTTTTGCAGTTTTTGTTTTTGCGAATCCACCAGAGGTCGATGTGTATGCTTTTTGAGATCTCAAATTTCTCTCGTAAGTGCCATTCGCGCATGCTCTTCTCTCGTAAATCTACCAGAGGTTTGAAGAGATGTTTAGGGTGGTTCTAATTTCTAATGGTTCTAATTGTTTTGGTCGTTGCTAAAATGCCACTGGGGGATTTTTAAGGTGTCTCCAGAGTGGCTTTACAGACGTTATCTTTTATATTCTGACATTATCGTTTATAAAGTGTCCAGAGTGGTTTTAGGTCACTTTTACGGTGTTATTGTGGTGGCTATAGTAAAGCTATGAGGTTGCTCTAGTGGGTAGATCCATAGACATTTCTTTTAGTGTTGCTTCTACTAAATTGCTAGAGTTGTTGGTTAGATGTTCTGAAAGGTGCATATGCTATTGCTAAGAAGGTTTCTGTGGGATTACCTGGTGGTTGGTTAGTGGTGGCTGTAGCTTGTTATCAGTGGCTTCTAATGGCTGTTGCTTGTTAATTTGACCTAAAACTCATGGTTTGGTGTGACGCTCTGATCAAAAGATATGTGTGTGTCTATAAACAAACTCAACAGAAGTCAAAGGACATAGACTGCCGAAGGTGAGATGTCAGTTAAATGGAACAGACAGCTCCATTTGCCATTTTATTAATTAGTCAAATTAAGCATTTCTAACTCCATCTGTTTTAGATAATTTTTTTTTGACAAATGGCTTTTGTTCCAACAGGCAGTTGCCAACTCTTCCTGGTGAAATCTTATTAGAATCTTACAAATCTCATTGGAGCACAATGGTCGGGCCTTAAGTCACCTGCCAAAACACTGGTACAAACCCAAAGGGATTAGAATGTCTTGCAGAGGCTTAAGCCCTTGGGCTCTTTCCAACCCACACCATCCTCCAACACCAGAGCCTTCATTCAGAGAACATCCCTTAAAGACTCCATCTTTTCACAGTGGTGTACCATAATCTTCCTGTGTACGATGTAGGGATCAAAGGTATTACCTCATTTAGGGGACTTTGAAATGACATTGAAGCTCCCGTCGAGTCCCCGGTGCTGTAAGACGCGATTGGTTAGCGGTTGCTGATTTGCCAAACCAATCGAAAAGTAGATCCTTGATATTGTTCAGGATTGCGTTCATTAGACAACATGCACCTGAGCCTCTTAGGAGTGCTGAAGATCTGTAGCAAAGCTGGATTTACTGCACAAGTGTAAACCAGTTAAAGACACCTACTCTGTCTCGAAATTGCATAACGGCACATTCGATCATTACAGTAAAAAAAGCCAAGAGAGAGTAAGCTGTATTATTCATTTATATAAGTATCTATTTTATTTAATGTTCATGATATTTCAAAAAGTATAGGAATTATTATGAACATGCTTAATTTATTAATTGATTGTCTGTTTGTGAAATCAAATGATGTATACTTAAGTAATATGTTGTTTGGATTATTGACTGTTTGGGTTTTATCTCAAACTGTCACTTTGGATGCTAACCAATAAGCTACTTATGTAATTATCTGTTAGCTAGTTTGGATAAACCTAGAGCTGCTCTGAGTAAAGGATGATATGCAGGCTGACTCAGTAATATTAATAGGGTCTATCATTCATCCCAGACATCTCTTTCTGATGATGGATTAGAGTCAGAAAGTAAATAACTTCATTACATAACACTTTCCTTATTTTCATTGTTCTATTCATTTTTCTTACGACAAATTCAAGTGTCTTATAGGGTCATGAAACCCCCTGTTTCAGCTCCAGTTTTCACCAGTTTTGAAAAATCGTACAAAAGCGAGTATGGTATGAAGTTATATTCAAAAGTATGAATAAACAGAAAATGAATTGACTGATTAATAAATAAATGGCTGCATTAATGATTTGCCAAACCATTTGGTTGATTGATTGATTGATTGATTGATTGATTGATTGATTGATTGATTGATTGATTGATTAATTTTTACAGATTCAGAACGTTTTATTTCACTCTCATTAAAAGTTCAACACGAATTGTCCATTGTGTGTATATATGCATTCTCACAGGTTGAAGCAAATATAGCTGTCATGAAAAAACTAAGAGAAATATACACAGTCTCATTAAACATTGTTAAAAGTTGACACAACGTTAAAATATCAGAAATTAGAGTTTAGTTTTTTTCATGAGCCTTTAAAATGCTTGCATATTAAATGTACGCTTGATCTGCAGTGATTCCTTCTCTCTTCTACTTCCATGAATCTTACACTGAAAATTGCTTTTCCACCCCACATGCACGTCACAGAAATGTGCAACAGAATTACGCTTTCGAGGAGCCATAGTGAAAGGCTGGCTAATTTCCATAAAGCCTGACAAAGTAAATCCCCTCAAGTTTCTCTAAGTCCCTCATGACAGCAGTTCTGGAGACTTCCTTCCCGTTTTTTTTTTTTTTTTGTTTGTTTTTTTTGCTGTAATTACAGTGCGGCGGATAGCGGGAATATTACAGTGACAGCGTGTCTGTCTGAACAAATGCACGGCTGCACAGGCGGAGCGGCGAGAGCTTCCGTTTTCTCCGTTTCTCCGGTATCTTTAACGGGACAACCGGAGGAGCGGCCGCTATTCAGGCCCCTGCAGCTGCTCGACCCTCTATAATCCTCCACACACCCAGTCATAATATTAGCTTCTCACATGACTCTCTCTCTCTCTCTCCGCCGGTTTTATCTACTGTACTGTAAATGGGAATTGAGAGGGACTCGTCTGCATTAGAACAGAATACGCTTATTAAACCGCTTATCACACGCCCCCGATACTAGCAGAGGTTTCATGCTCATTCATTTGTAATTGCTTTAATCAAAATATCTGTAAGTAGCCTGAAACCTTAATAACTGATTATAATTTGAATGTCCTCCTCCGATTCACACTTTTGTTGTTCCTTATTTATTTAGAATTATTGGTTGGTTTTTAATCGATTTAACAATGTTCGGTGCCCCATTGGTTCACACTTAATGGACAAATATAGAGTAGGATATAGAGAGAGTTTTTAAATAATAATAACAATAACAATATATTAATTTGTTTCCATATTATGAATGTCAGCAGGGTCAGTGTTGTTTTGGGCCCATTTGGGCTGCATTCATGCAACACTCACTCATGGAACTATATATATTGTATGTATATCTTTTGTCATTTGAAAAGAATATGCGAATTATGTCAAACGTCATGCTGGACTGATTCTTGATAGATAGATATGAAAAGAGTTCAGATGAAGACCTTGATCACATCAAATCCCTTGAAGATAAAATAGTTATGATTCCTAAGGGATTTAAGTCAACCAGACCTGGCCTCAGATAGAGATGTATGACAGTAGCTTGCAGATAAAGTTAGGTATCTGATTACCATGTTCCTGTTTGCTTTTGTCATCCTCGCTGACCTTTCTGACCTCCGTATGTAAAGAAAGGAGCGAGAGATTTCACTGTCCAGAAACAATCCAACCAAACAGCCCTTAAGAAGTCAACAAAGAGACAGACCTTAATGACTTACTCAGTGTTGTTGCTGTCATGTTACCCAATCGCATTAGGCCTTGAGCTGTCTCGTGCCCGAGCACACTTCACTACTTCACTATCACTGAGCCTGTACCTGGGCGAGTGAGGACAGACAGTCACTATCTGAGGTGCCAAGAAAAGACTGAGCACGGGTTAATCCCGACTGAGCCTCACTTCTAAGGAGATTATTAATTAAGACGTCACAACTTGATACGTCACATTTCACAACCACTGCTTTCTCTTTTCTTCAGGAGTGTAAAAGATAAATTTCTTCAGGAGTGCAAAGTGATTGAATCTGAAAGGAAATTTTACTCAAGTAAATGCAGATGTATGGACAAATATACTTGCGTAAAACAGCTTTACATTGTACTTAAGAGTAAGCTACACTGTAAAAAATATCGGTTAATTAACAGTTTCTATATTTTGTGATTCACAATTGTTTACCATTTATTTCCATTTATTTACGGTGGTGAACTGCATTATGGGATGTTGATCTCTGCTCTGTCGATTTTTGATGTGGAAAATTCAACTCTACAGTTTAGCAAAGTGACTTTTTATTGGCATTTTAGTAGTTTCAAATGATATAATGTATAAGAAATAATACAT
>CAIGQW010053582.1:149510-159933 GCA_903798125.1 Danio choprae
GGTCAACATACTGGTGTGGACATATACTTGTGGACATTTGGTCCCCACAACATTAGGAATGCAAGGTACACGCATACACACGCACACGCATATACACACACACACGCACGCACGCACACACACACACACACACATACACACACACACACACACACACACACACAGAGAACTCAATCATATGTCAGAGTGTATTGTACTTCCTCCATGTCTATTTTTAGAAGCCAGTAATCCAGTACACATTAGTCTAAATCTCATGCCATGCTCTGTGCTGCACAAGGATGCGCTACGCTCTGATTTGTGTTTTCATTGACCCTTTGTATCAGATTTTATGCATTAAACCTGCTTTAACTGTAGCTTGAGCTGCATCTGTTCAACCCTGAGTGCAGGGTTCAATTCCAGTAAACATCCAGTAAAAGATATGTGGAGACCCCGCTAATCTCTGTTTAAAGTGGTCTAGTGGCTTCAATAAGATTCCTGGAGCGCAATAACACATGCAAGTATGGCTGTTGACAATAAAACCCTCCTATCTTACATTGTCCATCAGTGTCCAACTCACATACATCCCTAGAGAACTGAAACACCAAATGTAATTGACATCAAATTTCAAATTATATTTGCATAAAAACATTGTGTGGTGACACTTTTTTCTTCAGTAGGACATACTGTAAAATATTTTTGTGAAACTGTGGTACTTACTGTGGTAAAAGCCAAATGGATACTGACACGTTGAGGGTCAAATCCACAAACAATGACTAAACAAAATAAATAACCATTGCTAGATACATCTTTGTTCTTATGTGCAAGAAACTGAACATTATTTCCACACGTTATTACCTTTACGTTTTTTGTGTACAAAAGAAAGTTTTTAAAATTAGTGGTGGAGAGTAACACATTTCTTACTGTAAATAAGTACAATTTTATGATCTGTACTATATCCAAGTAGGGGTGGGAATCACAGGTTAACTCACAATGCAATATTATCACGGTATTTTGCCCCCGATATTGATATTTCACAATATCTGCAATTCTGCAATGCATTGTTATATCACAAGAAATATGGTTTGGGTGTACTGCAGCCAAAGCAGGAAACAGCTGCAGTGTAAGTCTGAATAATAATTCTGGTCTTTTGTATATTTAGATATAGATACTTGGCGACTGGAAATATCACAGTAAATTGCATATCAATATTTTGTCCCACCCCTATATCCAAGTTTTCTATATTTGAGTATTTTTATTTTGGGAAAGTTTTACTTTACTACATTTTATGACAAATATTGAATCCACTATACTTCATGAACGATTCATTCATATTTTAGCTAACCTGTTAAATCTCTTCACAAATCAGACTGAATGATTTTTATTTCGGCTTAGTCCTTTTATTAATTTGGGGTCACCACAGAATGAACCGCCATGGAATGAACCGCCAACTTATCCAGCATATGTTTTACGCAGCGGATGCCCTTCCAGCTGCAACCCATCACTGGGAAACATCTACACACACTCATTCACGCACATACACTACAGACAATTTAGCTTACCCAATTCACCCATAGCGCATGTCTTTGGACTGTGAGGGAATCTGGAGCACCCAGAGGAAACCCTCGCCAACACGGGGAGAACATGCAAACTCCACACAGAAATCCAAACTGACCCAGCCGAGGCTCGAACTACCGACCTTCTTGCTGTGAGGCGATCGTGCTGCACCACCGTGAGGCCCGACTGAATGAACGAATGAATGATTTTGTGAATTTTAATGAATTGACCCAATCTATTATTGAGTCAACAACTAGCTGATTCAAATTTTCCGTAATTCACTGATACAAATGGTTCAGTGAGTATCCAGTTACTGAATCAAATGATCTGGTCAAGGCAAGTCAGCTGACACAGCTGTTAGCCCAATGGTTCACTAACTCAAATGATTTAGTCAAAATGAATCTATAAAGATTCACTGGTTCAGATGATCTGGTCAGAGCGAGTCTCAAAGTAACAATTCACTGATTCAAATGATAAAACGAATCTTCATTAATGATTTAATAAGTCAAATATTCAAGGCAGAAAGAGTTGTTTTGTTTCACTGATTCAGATGATCATATCAGAGTGATTTTCCAATTAATGATTTACTAAATTTACAAATCTAACACAAAATGGGGAATTCCCCTGGGCTTGAATGCCTGAAACTGATTGTGTGATAGTGCTCTGGTTATATAATAAAATGTTTTCTTGCAAAGTAATTAAATAAAATAATTTATAAAGTTTTAAAACTTAAAGGGATAGTTGACCCAAAAATGGACATTTTGTCATCATTTACTCCCCGTTTACTTGTTCAAACATTTAAGAAATTCTTACTGCTGTTAAACACAAAAGAAAATATTTTGAAAAATGTTGTAAACCTGTAACCATTAACTTCCATTGTATTTGTTTTCCCCATAATACTGAGAACATTTGGGGGTAAACTATCCCTTTAAATGCATTAATAAATTCAGGTAAAATAGTCAAATTAGTCAGGTAAATTAATAATAATAATAATTTAAAAATTATTTCGTTACTCAATAGGCCTACTTAAGCTGCTGGAATAGGCTATTGGAATGATATATAATTATGGTGTCTGTACTTTTACTCAAGATTTTCGCACTTCATGCCTCACTAGTGAAAATAATCCCCCATCACACAGATCTGTGAAAAATCACTAAAATACTGTATTACACTTGCATGACATCACAACAAGCGTTTTTTGCAGCACACATGGAAATGATATCGGTATCATTTTCAAAAAACAAAACGAACAAAAAAATAGTGGTTTTCCCTTGCACTCTGAAACCCACTATCATGCATTTCAATACATCAGAGAAATGAATGGCCAAAAATAGAGTTTTCAGTTGAAAATGCTCTTCATATCTTTATACATCTTATGTTCTGAGAGTATAGTGTTTATACAACTTTATTATTAAAGGTAAGCTATGATAAAAGTTTGCCAGTGCACAAAATCTACAGCTGAAGAAAACTATGTAGGTGTGTGTATATCAGAGAGCTTGCAGTGTCTAACAGTGAAGAGTCTCTGCACTTTGCACACACCTCTGTAAGGTGGATCACCTGACCGGACAGAGGTATCGGCTAGCAGCAAGTCAGCAGGATGAAGGACTCTGTGTGTGTTTAGAGCAGGACTACGAGACATTGAGTTCACCGGATGCACTACAGTCCTGCTGCTCTGCCTTTAATTTCACCTTCAACATTGATGCCGTATTTCAAGCTTTTTATGCCCTGCCTCACTCATTATTCCAATCAAAGCTGACAGAAATTAGGAAATCTCTTATTTTACAAAAATATCTTATTTAAAAAAAAAAAAAAAAAAAAAAAAAAAAAAAATAAAAAAAATTAATATTAAATTTTCAAAAGATAAAAAAAAAAAAAAAAAAAAAACCATGTGTAATAGCAAAAAATAATGTATTGCTTTATACACAGTACATGTTGCAAGTAAACCATTGTTTTCAATCACATTAATGTCCTAAAGGGTTATAAAGTAGGAAGAAGGATTATAAATGTACTAATGACACTTTACTATAAAGTCTTACTTGTACATTTTTAGTTAAATGCATTTAAACCAGAAGTGAAAAAAAGCAAGATTACAATCTTATTATCAGTTAATACAACTAAAATTGATCAATAAATCCATTTAGGACATGTAATCAGATTATGACGGTTTTAACGTGTTACTAGGCATTGGCTAAGAAATTAACATCACCTAAAATTATTAAAATGCTTTTCTTTTAGTTTTCGTTGTTTGGTTAAATTAACTATTGGAGCTTTGAAAAATGTTCAAATGTTGATGTTGTGAAGGTGTTCATGTTTGACTTGTTAAGTTAACAAATTCAGTCTCCAAGCATTTGGCACTGTTATGAACACCACTGCAAATACAATCTGAAAAAAAAAAGCACTCTAAAAGTTTATATTTACTGTATTTTAAAGTGCTCATGATAATATTGTGGATGTTCAATATCATGATATATTGAATTAATGAATATCGGCATATGCCTAGGTAGTAATCTAATTACGGTGCAAAAACAGTAAATAGCTGCTAGTACTTTCTTTTATTTTATGGATTAATTTCTATATAACATTTGTAAATGATATATAGATATACACACGATTTATAGTCTGGAGTCAAAAACCAGTAAAAGTCACTTTGTTAAACCGCAGAATTAAGTTTTCAACATGAAAATTTGTTAAAGAAAAGATCCCATGAAACATGTAGATAAATGTAAAACTCCCATGAATCGGCATTTGGACAGCAGTGTTGACAGGTTCATTCCGCTGTGGTGACCTGATAAAAATCAGACAAAGCTGAAGGAAAATTTATGATTGAATGATTAACAATACTTTTAACCCTTCCAATAATCTAAGATCTGATATCAACCTTTCGATAAAGGGGTCTAGTTGACCCCACCACTTATACAGCAAAACTATCACACACAAAAAGGAGAGAAGGGATTACTTTGTAAGTATTTATTGTGGAGCAAGCACAAACAGTGGGTAAACAGGTGAGTGGTGTCACTGGATGAAGGCTCTATCACACGCTTGTCCAAGCGGTAAATTAAAGTTCATAGCAATCATCAATGAAACAAAAGTCACTTCCCTTCATCGGTTGTCTGCATTCACAGATACAGAAAGCAAACCTCCAAGGAGCACAGAAAAGATTGGCGCACTAGGGAGAAGATCCAGGAAGAGGAGACCATCCAACTTCGATTCCAGACGGTGAGTGACTGAAAGAGGTGAGTATATATAAGGAGTGTGCGATTGCAGGAGTGGGTGATTGCAGGTGTGGGTGATTAGAACTCAGGTGACTGTTCACGGGTGTGGTGGATGGTGATTGTGAGTGGTGATTGTGAGTGGTAAACCATGTATTTACATGTTAAACACTGAATGGAGTCAACTTGAAACCTTGGAAAATAGGAGGTGCATCTTAAACACATATACAATAGTTAAAAGCCTGCGTTCTCACACATGTGCAGGAAAGCCAGTCTGCTTCTTTTTCTTTTTCTTTTGTTTTTTAAATCATTGAGAGATTCATGGCAAACAGCTGCAGTCTTGATCTGACACGATGAGACAGAATTCCTGGCCGAAGCAGATGATTTGCCTCCTCGAGTGTAAACCTCTCAGCGGAGCCTTGTCTGATCTGGACCTTCAGGGCATGCTGCAAAAAAAATCTTCAAAAATTTTTGTTTGTAAGCATCCAAATAATAAACTGTACTATAACGAACTGGTGCTCACTAGACTTGTTAAAAAAAAACAAATATTCATTCATTTTCCTTTGGCTTAGTCTCTTTATTCATGAGGAGTTGTCACAGCGGAATGAACCACTAACTTATCTAGCATATGTTTTACACACCGGATGCCCTTCCAGCTGCAACCCAGTACCGGGAAACACCCATACACACTCATTCACACACATACACTACGGCCAATTTAGTTTATTAAATTCACCTATAGCGCATGTCTTTGGACTGTGGGGGAAACCGGAGCACCTGAAGGAAACCCACGCAAACACAGGGAGAACCTGCAAACTCCACACAGAAATGCCAACTCGCCCAGCCAGGACTTGAACCAGCGACCTTCGTACTGTATACTTTAGCATATTTTTTAAACAAGTGCTTATTTTAAAGGGGTCTTAAACTGAAAAATGAGCTTGATGACAGGCTGTAGAATATGTTGTTTTATTATATGTAATAATGTGGTTAAACTCCACCTCCACAGAAGATCAACAGCTCCTTCTACATGTCTGCCTGTTTAGCTCTGCCCACAAATGCATGCTGCATAGGTAAAAAAAGGCTGTACATAAATTGTGTGATTTTCATCAAATTTTAAGCCAAATTCTGACACATGTGAGTTTTGTTTTTTTCTTGGGGGGTTGAGACAAATTTCTGCTTTGCCATGTTGTGTTCATGCATGTACACATGGTAGACTGATTAACTAATATTGTGGCTTTTACTCTCTTCTCTTCATCTGTGTAAAAAGTGCTATAGAAATAAAAGTATTTAATAAAGTATTTAATAATTTCATTACTGCTAGTAATTATTATAAAGTTGTTCATTGTTAGTTCTTGTTGAATTATGATTAATAAATGGTGTACAAGTATTGTTCATGCATTATTGTTGAAATAACATGCCTCACAGCAAGATGGTCGCTGGTTTGAGTCCCGACTGGGCAGTTGTTGGCTGGGCATTTCTGTGTGGAGTTGACATGCTCTCCCCTTGTTTGCGTGGGTTTCCTTCGGGTGCTCCGGTTTCCCCCACAGTCCATAGACATGCGGTACAGGTAAATTGAATAAACTAAATTGGCCGTAGTCTATGAGTGTGTATAAGTGTTTCCCAGTACTGGGTTGCGGCTGGAAGGGCATCAGCTACGTAAAACATATGCTGGAATAGTTGGCGGTTCATTCCATTGTGGCAACCTCAGCCGAATTAACTAAGCTGAATGAAAAAGAATGAATTACCTCACGGTGGCGCAGTGGATAGCACGTTCGCCTCACAGCAAGAAGGTCGCTGGTTCGAGCCTCGGCTGGGTCAGTTGGCGTTTCTGTGTGGAGTTTGCATGTTCTCCCTGTGTTGGCGTGGGTTTCCTCCGGGTGCTCCGGTTTCCCCCACAAGTCCAAAGACATGCGGTACAGGTGAATTGGGTAAGCTAAATTGTCCGTAGTGTGTGAATGGGTGTGTATGGATGTTTCCCAGAGATGGGTTGCAGCTGGAAGGACATCCGCTGTGTAAAACATATGCTGGATAAGTTGACGGTTCATTCCGCTGTGGTGACCCCAGATTAATAAAGGGACTAAGCTGAAATGAATGAATGAATATATGTATTTTATTATTTTTCAGTAGTTTTGTATTATACTTGTAGTAAATTATACTTTTTTTTTTTTTTTTTGAAAATAACACAATAAATTATTATTATTTTAAAAAAAAAATCCCCAAAAAATCCTACCTACCTTCACGCTGACGCCGATCCTGGTTTGCAGTCATACTGGTCTTCATTCTATTCAAAAATATCTTGCAGCGGTAGATGACCATATTAACAGAGCATGCATCTAAAATATATAAATAAATAAATTTAAAAAATTAAAAACAAGAAAAAAAACAGGCTTTTCTCACCCACATTCACCATTATGCTTGATTCAGATTGGCTGATGAACATTCTATGGTGTCCAATTATTTTCGAATTAAACACACAGCTAAAGTAGTTCCAGGCAGATCTTGACCGCATTACAGTTCTATATCACTACACCAAATGAATTCAGTAATTTCACAGACAGTTATTCCACTAAATACACTCAGAAAATCTGATCAAAACATAATAGCAGACTTTGAAAAAGATGCATAAGAAACTAATCCTACACACGGGATCTGCTTGTGAACAAATATCTTAATATACGACATCTGAACAGTGTCTTTAGGTGTGTTAACCATAGTAGAAGTGGAATAATTAACTTTAGTCCATAGAATTATTAAAAAAATTTGACATTTTAAATAAGAAACTAATTCTACATCACAATCTCAGGTGTGCACTATTTTTTAATAACTCAACGATCATCATCACACTGTAAATAAATTATTCCTACCTTAAATTTTTTAGTTGAATCAAGTGAGCTTTTCTAGTTATCTCAACTTAAATCAGTCAAACTGACTAAAACTATTACGTTTAACATACGTTTTTGTCATATCATTTTTTACAGTGCCGTTATTCCTTAGATATTAAATCTGCCTGGAGGTCACTGCAGAGATCCAACTTTGTGAACTCACTGACCTCCCATCAGCTTCGGCTGGCAGTTGATGAAGTTGGTTTGTTTTGGAGCAGCAGCACTCTTTTTGCTCTCCGCAGCTCCTGGTGTCTTCTGGCCTCCAGGGGATGCTGGCTTTTCCTGGCCGAGCTTCGCCTCCCAGTAGTTCTGACATGCATGGTACAAAACCTGCACAAACATGCACTTCTCTGCGACCGAGCTGGCCTCCCATTGGTCTGTGGTGCGGTCGAACACTAGGTCAAACTCAGGAGTATCCTGAAAGATTAATTAGACAAGTCAAAACAACAGAACATACTGGACAACAAGAGCTGGATTTAGTAGAACGATACTCGCCTTATCAGGGTTGATGCCATTGACCTGGCGGAGCTGCTCCACAGACCACTGAGATCTTTTAGCAAACTGCCGCATGCCTTGAAATTTCTTCACTTTAGTGATGAAGACTTTAGCTGGTCTGCTGTTGGTGACTGCATGAAAACATCAAGTCCATCAGCTTTGAGAACTTCTGATTGCTAACTAATGGACCTTTTTCAAACTCAGTTGTTTAGATGAAAATCTCTGAAAATGCTGGATTGCTTTAATAAAATCAAAATGTACACTTCTTATTTTTATATGTATTTAGTAGTGCTTGTTATAAACAATGTACCTTTGTATCTTCATTATTTTGTAAAAATTAATTTGCCCGTCACGGTGGCTCAGTGGTTAGCACTGTCATCTCACAGTAAGAAAGTCGCTGGTTCTGGTCCTGGCTGGACCAGTTGGAATTGCTGTGTGGAGTTTGTATGTTCTCCATGTGTTCGTGTGGGTTTTCCCCGGGTGCTCCGGTTTACCTCACAGTCCAGAGACTTTTGGCATTAGTGAATTGGGTAAACAAAATTATGTATGGGTGTTTCCCAGTACTGGGTTGTGGCTGGAAGGGCATCCACTGTGTAAAACATATGCTGGAATAGTTGACGGTTCATTCCGCTGTGGCAACCCCTGATAAATAAGGGACTAAGCTTAAGGAAAAATTTGCCCTCATACACTTTAATCAAATGCCACAACCTTCCCTCTTCCTTTGATACGACTTTTCTTTACTTCTGGTCACATGGAATGTCTTTAGGGCGGGGCTATCAGTGCAGTTCCCAAAAGACGAAATGTCCTACATTTTCTTTTTAATTTCAGGACCGTATCAATTTAGTGTGCATCACAGTATTGGAAAAAGGACAATCTTCTGTTTCATGTCGACTTTAAGCCCAAAGTTGGGTAAAATATGGACAAATTCAATGGCTGGGTTCATATCTATTTATTTGTTTTAAATTCTTGGATTTGTTCATATTTTACCCAACTTTAAGTATTTTAGAGTGTACTTTAGCATAAACGAAGACGCATATTACCTGACAAGCAGAGGAAAGTCAAGTACTTCTTATTGCGGCCTGTAAGGGAAAGTCCCGTCCTCTTCATCCTCCTCCTCACCTCAATGGAAACCAGTAACTTTTCATCTCTTGGGACAAAGATCTCACGACTGATGGCTGACTGAATGTTCATCTTCAAAATGCCTTGCAAATCAACATGAACGATAACTTTATTTTTAAAAAATCATTTCACATAATTGATTGCAAAATCATTTAGTGACAAACATGCCCTCATGCACTCTGATGCATAAAAAATGCATCATTGATGCCACATTGATAATAATAATGAAAATAATGAAGTGTCTGAATAGAAATTCAGCATTGGATTACATAAATAAATTATATAAAAGAAATATTCAAATGGAAAAAAAGCTATTTTAAGGTATTTTAATTTATCATTTTTTGATTTAAGTTTTTCTTCATGACACCTGAATTCTTGATTTATTTATTTTTTATGATGCATTAAGGACTCTTTTAGATCTTCAAAGTCTTGATTAAATACATTTTTAATGGAGGGACAGAAACCATTACAGATAATCAATAATAATCTTGAAGATTTTTGAAGATTAACTAAAGTATTATGTCTTTGCGACCACATGAGGATAATTATAACTGCTTTAATTTTGGGATGAACTTTCCCTTTAAGATAATTATGGATGACAACTTTTATTTTGGGGTGGAAACTGCTGGTCATTAACTTCCATGGAATTTATTCCAACTAATTCTTCCAACAAATTTTCTAATTTTGTGTTTAACAGAAAATAAAACCTCATAAATATTTGGGACGGCTTCAGGGTGAGTAAATTTATGTAAAAAAAATAAAAGCAAAAATAAAACATAAAAATAAAAGTAAAATTTATTTTAAAAATTTAAATAAAATAAAAAAGCATAACCTTTTTTTTAGGTGAAGACTTCTTTTTAATTCACCTGTTGCTTTTAAAGTTTTCCAACACAGACCAACTTCATCTACACAAATACCTTTAGCAGATAAATCTACAGACCTTCTGCTTGATCTTCAGTCGATTTATTCCTTCCTGGAGCCCAGAAGAGCAGTGAGAAGTTTCCAGCAGATCAGTGTGTCAGCGCCTCAAGCCATCTTTATCCCGCATAGAGTCTAATGAAAGTCCTCTGGGCGTGTGGAAAGACCCGGAGAAAACCCACAGACTGTGTGCTTTGTCCTAGTGAACTCCGTACTGAGACAGCACTATGAGAATCATAAACGCATCTGAGCCCGCTGAGCTCAAAC
>CAIGQW010053582.1:169261-211364 GCA_903798125.1 Danio choprae
AGTAGCAGTGCGATATGGCTGTATATCAGCACTGGTGGGAGGCGTGCATTGGTACGAGGCCGCAGGCCGAGTGTCTTAGTGTCCCACCAGTGCTGATATACAGCCATATCGCACTGCTACAAGTGTGATATTGCGTTTATACAACAGTTCGACAGCACAATCATGTATATATATATAAAGAAAATCAAACACGGAGAGTTTAGAAACCCTTTTGTATTAGGAACTACTTTCTTCCGCTATTCATTCACAACTGCACCGACGTCAGAACAGCAAAAGCCGTTACTAATTCACCAACATCACTTTAGAGCTAGTGTTTGAATGAGTCTCTAGCGTAATGTCTAAAGTGATGACAAAACAGGTGATTTTGCTCACATTTTAAGATTATAAGGCTGAACGTAACATGAAATGCCATCCATCTACAGAGATATCTTCTTACAGCAACACAGTCTATTACAGTCTAGTAATTCTCTGTTGCAATCAGGATATCACAATAATTAACCCTGAAAAAAGCAGCGCAATCACTACCAGATTGCTGTTGTCTTTGCGATAAGGAAAAACAATAAACACATGCAGGCATTTCTTCTTTCTTTCTGCCAACACAGCACACATTCCTGATATGCGAGTCCCATCTCACACTCAATACACTACAATTATATTGTATAAATACAGCACTACAACATACAAAAGAGAGAGCTTGACTTAGAATATCAATTACCAGTATAATAATGATTTGATCAGCTGTAGTTAGAAATTACATTGTTTTAATCAGGGCTTATTATGCGGTCCTGTCACCATCTTGTGGATAGATAACATCAATCGTCTTTGCTCAAAGACAGGCTAATGGCCGCCAACGCTCTGTCTCTCAGAATTTATAAATATTTTAAAATAAACACTATCCTTATAAATAAACTGCATAGTTGCAATCTAAACAACTACATTCTCGACTAAAAAAAGCCTCAAAAGTTCATTATGTTGCCCAACAGAAACAATATTTGTCAAACTGTAGTTTACTCAGCTTGTTGCTGTGTGTGGGCGGAGTAATACACAAGGGTGAAGGGTGAAGAGGCTGGTCAAGTGCTGTTACTGGCAGAATATCACATGGCTATCAGCCAATCAGATTCAAGAACCAGACAGAACTGTCTATATATATATATATATGTACATGTGTTGGCTTGAGGCCACGGGCCCAGTGCCTTAGTGCCCCACCAGTGACAATATTGCGTTTATACAACAGTTTGACAGCATAACCGTGTCTATAAAAAGAAAATCAAACTTGGAGAGTCTCAAAAACCCTTTTGTATAAGGAACTACTTTCTTCCACCACTCATTCACATCTGCAGCTGACCGTCAGAACAGCAGAAACCATTGCTACTTCACAAACATCACTTTATTTGAATGATTCTCTTGCTAAGATAATGACAAAACAGGTGATTTTGCTCACATTTTAGGATTATAAGACTGAACAGCATGTAATGCCATCAGTCTACAGAGATTTTCCAGTATTTCTCTGTTGCAATCAGGGCATCATCATAATTAACCCCGAAAAAGCCTAAACAAAGCAAACACTACCAGATTACTATGGTATAAATACAGCCCTACAAAATACAAAAGAGAGAGATCAACTTAAAATCTCACTTACCTGTTTTATAATGATTTATGCTCAGTTTTTCTCCCTTAGGACTTATTATACGGTCTCTGTCGCCATCTTGTGGTGGAACGTCAACCATCAATTTCTTTGCTCTGCTGATGGTCCCGACATACAGAATCTCCAAAATTATAAATATTTTTATAAGGCACTATCCTTATAAATAAACTGCATAGTTGCAATCTAAACAACGACATTCTCGCAGAAAAAGCCTCAAAAAGACATTTTGTCCAACAGCTGCAATATTTGTCAAACTGTAGTGAGCTTATTCCTCTGCTTGTCATGTGGGAGGAGTAATACACAAGGGTGAAGAGGCTGTACGAGTGCTGATATTGCAGAATATCGCACGGCTGTTAGCCAGATAGATTCGAGAACCAGACAGAACTGTTGAATAAATATATATATATATATATATGTATATTGCCATATAATAACACATAAATTACATTATAGCTAATATATTTAAAATACATATTTATGTACATATTTATAATTACAATGATTGTAAAAAAAATGTATGGACATTTATGCAATATTTTTAAATATAAGTTAAATATATGACATATTTAATATGTGAATATTGTATGTCATTTGGATATATTGGCATATATCAGATGTTCTACATGAGAGACAAAATTGCAGTCTGAATGTAAATGTTATGATTGGCGATATGCTGTTCTGTCATATTTTCATAAAAAAACAATACCAACGATGCATGTTGCAACTCTGCTCTTGACTGTTGCTAACTTTAGATAGATACAGATTTATTATTGGTAAGGGTTTTTCCAAATCTCAATTTGTGTCTGTGACACTTCTTAATTGCTTTCTATTGATCTGATGCCTTGCTGATGTGTTTCTGTTTATCGCTTTCCACACTCAAATCAACAGCTATAAACTGCAGATGCACAGTAATTGTAGGCAGGCTGCCATTATCTGTAATCCTCCATCACTTTCACATGCAGGTGTTTTTCTTACCCATGATGCTGGCCTTTCCCAGGTTGGTGATGGACTCGCTGTAGTGTCTGCGGGGCTGAGGTGGAGAGGTGCAGGGGCTCGGCAGACTCTCCGTATCCGACACTGATGCGCTTTCCTTTGATGGATTCAGCAGAGTGGGACGGATCTGGTCATACGGTGTGGGGCTGGTGGTGTTGTACCTACAAAAAAAATTCAGTGGTCACACACAGTTGAAGTCAGAATTATTAGCCCTCCTGAATTATTAGCCATAATTCATAAACATAATAGTTTTAAAAACTAATTTCTAATAACTGATTTGTTTTATTTTTGTCATGATGACAGTACATCATATTTTACTAGATATTTTTCAAGATGCTAGTATTCAGCTTAAAGTGCAATTTAAAGGCTTTACTGGGTTAATTTGGTTAATTAGGCAAGTTAGGGTAATTAGGCAAATCATTGTATAATGGTGGTTTGTTCTGTAGACAATCGAAAAATAATAAAATATTGCTTGAGGGGGGCTAATAATATTGACCTTAAAATGTTTTTAAAAAAATGTAAACTGCTTTTGTTCTAGCCGAAATAAAACAAATAAGACTTTCTCCAGAAGAACTAAATATTACAGGAAATACTGTGAAAAATACCTTGCTCTGTTAAACATCATTTGGGAAATATTTGAAAAAGAAAAACATTCACATGAGGGCTAATAATTCTGACAAACTGTATGTAGAATAAACAATACATAACTTCAATAATAATGATGGAAGTTTGTTTCTGCTTAAAATAGTTAAAAACTAGAAATCAAAACAGATAACAATTACTGAACTTAGTTTGCTCACAGCAAATTCTGAAATTTGGTGAGCAAGCAAACAAGTAAATTAAGCATCATTTTGCTTACCAGTGAATCTGGACAGGTGTTATATTACTGTAATGCTTCAGAATGAGAGGCTCCAATCTGTATGCCTGCAGGAAAAAATACATTATTAAAAATAATACAACTATTTACAACAACAAAAAGATTGTTTATATAATAGAGATAATGTATAAAAAGTATGAAATAAGTAGTTATATTTTTTAATATTATTACAATTAAAATTACTTTTTATTTATTTAATTTATGATTATGTTTTACATTACTCACTCACTTTTCTTCAACTTATTCCCTGCTTTATTATGGGTCCCCATATTTAACAGTTAATTTTCTATATTATTTTATATTATTATTATTATTATTATTCATTTTCATTTCAGCTTAGTCCCTTTATTAATCTGGGGTCGCCACAGTGGAATGAACCGCCAACTTATCCAGCATATGTTTTACACAGCGGATGCCCTTCCAGCCACAACCCATCTCTGGGAAACATCCATTCACACCCATCCACACTCATACACTACAGACAATTTAGTCTACCCGATTCACCTGTACCGCATGTCTTTGGACTTGTGGGGGAAACCGGAGCACCCGGAGGAAACCCACGCCAACACAGGGAGAACATGCAAACTCCACACAGAAACACCAACTGACCCAGCCGAGGCTCGAACCAGCGACCATCTTGCTGTGAGGCGAACGTGCTATCCACTGCGCCACTGTGAGGCCCTATTATTATTATATTTCATATATTATTTTATTTTTATTATATATTACTATATTATAAATTGTAAATTATTTCTGTGATGACAAAGCTGAATTCTTAGCATCAGTGTTTTGGACTTATTTTGATCAGAAATATTATAATATGATGATTTGGTGCAACAGATATTATTAATTATTATTGCAACTCAAAAATACATAATGCTTCCTGTAGTTACCAATAAAACTGTAAATGAAAAAACAATTTATGTAATTTTTGTGGGTAGCACAATCGCCTCACAGCAAGAAGGGTGCTGGTTTGAGCCCCGGCTGGGTCAGTTGGCGTTTCTGTGTGGAGTTTGCATGTTCTCCCCATGTTGGCGTGGGTTTCCTCCGGGTGCTCCGGTTTCCCCCACAAGTCCAAAGACATGCGGTAGGGGTGAATTGGGTAGGCTAAATTGTCCGTAGTGTATGAGTGTGAATGGGTGTGTATGGATATTTCCCAGTGATGGGTTGCAACTGGAAGGGCATCCGCTGCGTAAAACATATGCTGGATAAGTTGGCGGCTATTCTGCTGTGGCGACCCCTGATTAATAAAGGGACTAAACCGAAAAGAAAATGAATAAATGAATTACACATTTTGCAGGTCTTTATTATCACTTTTGATCAACTGAATTTAAGTTTGCTAAATAAAAATATGAATTTATTTGTAATCTTTTTAATTGCAATGTATCATGGTTTCTTCAAAAAAAAAAAAAAACTTCAGCATTGTTAATAATAAATGTTTCTTGAGCAGCAAATGATCATATTAGAATTATGCAATACTGAAGAAGACTGTAGTGATGATACTGAAAACTCAGCTTTGCCATCACAGGAATAAATCAAATGTATTACTGTTTTTACTCTATTTTTCATCTGATTAATGCAGCCTTTGTAAGCATGGGGAAAATTCTGATGCATCTGATCCGAGGCTTTATTTACACAACAGCGTAATCACACTCACTACAGGATCAGTGGGATGGAAGATGTTAAAGAGCCGCTGGCAGATGGATGTGGGGAGAATGTGGTCCTGTGTTCCGTCGCTTCCAGGACGAACCCCTCGCAAAGCCAAAAACACGGCCAGAGGAGATCCCATACAGAAGAAGTTCTCCACCTTCAAGCCCAAATCACATGCTTCAGACACAAACAGACGATGGACAGGGACACATTTATGCTAAACAGTGTTGCCAGATCTCGCAAGATAAATAAGCAACCAAATCTTCAGAAACAAGCCCAGTATTACAGATTTATTATAAGCAATTTCAACTATTAACTGTTATGTATTATCAATAAACTAGAAAAGTAAAGCTCGTAGACAAACTTTATGGTGGCTTGAGAAAGTAGTTTTAAAGTTTAAATAATTGAAGTAGTTTTTAAGAAGTTTGAAACAGCTGGCATAGATAGATAACTACATATAGGTTAGCATGTTTCTAATATGGATTAGCATGTTTCTTGCTAGGCGGTTGCTTGTGTGTTCTGAGTGGTTGCTAGGGTGTTCTGATTGATTGCTAAGGTGTTGTTAGGTGGTTGCTAGGGTGTTCTGAGTGGTTGCTAGACGGTTGATAGGGTGTTGCTAGGTGTATAACAGTTGGTTTTCTCAAGCCACCATAATAAACCCACAACCTGTTTTACCAAAAGAAAAAAAATGTCACAAAGCAGCAAAATATTTACAACAAAACAAACAAATAAATAAATTATGTATATATTTTAAAAGAAAAAACTCACTAGATGCAAAGAAACTAAATTGCTTGTCAGGTTTTTTTTTTAATAAGCCCCAAAACTCACACCAAACAACTCGTTTTTTTCGGCAACTTACGGCAAAAAAAAGCCCAAAGTTGTGATGCTAACCTTAAATTTCAGGGCTGGAGATGGTCTTGAGGATGAGGTTTGGAAATGCTGAAGCCTGTCTTCCAAATCCCTCATTCTGCAAATGAAATATTACATTTTGGAACATTACACAAGCCAGATTAACAGAGGTCTTGTCACTTTAGAGTGCACACAAAGCTAAAAACCCATTAATAATACATGACCCTTGAAATGCATGGGGAACAACAGGACAGCTCTAAAATCAATGCAGCTGAATAAATGGATGATGCATTAAGAACTCACTGAAAATTATTGTAAAATGTGATCTTTCAGATGGTGTTGTTGGACCGTTTTATTATGCAGCAGCTAAGGTGTTCTGAGGGGTTATTAGCATGTTTGTGGGGTTGTGTTATTCAATGTTCTGAGTGGATAATAACATGTTGCTACAGTATGTTGTTTGTGAGTTGCTAATGTGTTCTGAGTGGATGTTAGCATTTTGCTATATAGTTAGCTACAGTGGTTCGCTTGTTAAGGTTTTTGTGTGAATGTTAGTATGTTGCTCTGTAGCCACTACAGTGATGCTAGAGTTTTTTTGTGAGAGTTTCCAGGGTGAATGTTGTTGAGGTAGCCACTAGTTTTGTTTGAGGGTAGTTTGCTAGGGTTTTCTAGGTTAATATTTGCCTGTTGCTATTCAAAACCAGCTAAGTCCAGCTTAAGCCAGGCTGGTAAAGCTGGTTTTAGCTGGACATTTCCCAGCCTGCCCTGCTGAAAAGACCAGCATAGACCAGCATTGCTAGTCAGCAGCAAGACCAGCATATGTTGTGTTTTGGTGGTGGTATGCTGGTGACCAGCATGGGATGCTGGTGCTATGCTGGTGGCAAGCATACCAGCACCAGCATCCCATGCTGGTCACCAGCATCACCAGCAAGCCGAAGCTGGTCTACCAGCATGACCAGCAAGACCAAGCTGGTCTACCAGCATGACCAGCAAGACCAAGATGGTAGACCAGCATCACCAAGCTGGTCTACCAGCAAAACCAAGCTGGTCTACCAGCATCACCAGCAAGGCAAGTTGGTAGACCAGTTAAACTGCTTTTTTCAGCAGGGTGACCAGCTAAGACTAGGTTGGAAATGGCTGGAAACCAGCCTGGAATTGGCCAGACCTCCTCTAAAACCAGGCAACCAGCCTAGGCTGGTTTAAGCTGTTTTTTTCAGCAGGGTAGCTACTACAGTGATGTTTAGAGGTTAGTTTGTTAGGGTTATTTTGGGGTCCATGTTAGCCTCTTGCTATGTAGCCACTACAGTGTTGCTAGTGGTTGGCACTGTAATACTAGTTTGTGTTCTGGATGGTTGCTAGCATGTTGCTGTGTAGTTGCTACAGTACTGCTATGAGAAAATTAGTACATGTTTTGTGGGAGTATTTTACCATGTGGCTATGTAGCTGCTACAGTGTTCCTAATGGTTGATAGTGTGTTCTTTGACATTGTTAGCCTGTTGCTATTGCTAGTGGCTATTTGTTGCTAATGTGGTCTGGGTGGACAACAACATGTTGCTGTACTGGTTGTAGTGTCTTACTAGTGTGTTTTGCTTAGATGTTAACATGTTACTAACTTCAGGAACTCTCTCAACTTTAGGATCCTCTTTTTTTGCACAGTTTAAGTCTAATTATAATCAAACTTGTCTACATTTAGCTTTTAATAATCCTGAAGTCTTTAATTAGTGTACTCTTGTGTTGTTGTCATTGTTTTGCCATGTAATTGCTATAGTGTCTTTCCACGTTATTTTGAGTAGCTAACATTTTGCTAAGCTAAATTAGTGCTGCATCCAGCTGCAAATACTGTGCAACATGATTTACTTCTTGTTAATATTTAGCAGTTATTATGATGTGTGTCCTGTATTTATGTAGACTGATGTTGAGGTGATTCAAGTTTTATTCTTTCTTTTCAGTGATAGGCTAAATGGATTTGCTGAAATTGTTTTTGGATGTTCTGAATCAACATTAAATGGTTTACAAATTGGTGTAACAGCTACATAAATGCTAGACGGTTTTCCACAATAACAGAGGTGAAACTAGTCTAGCACATTCAGTGCAACTGATTACCATAATGCACTGTGTGTGTACCTTAAGTAAGTGAGCCGAAGCTCTTCTAGCAGCTGACGCTCTTGTCTGCTCACTTCAGCCTCCATCACATCTGGCACATCTTCATGAACAAAGCGGACAGGATCCCAGCCTGTCATGATGTCGAAGGTGATGACACAGCCGAGCGAGTGCGAGACGATGGACACTTTTCCTTTCTCTGCAAATTCTGGGTTGCGCTCGCAAAAGAGCATGTAGAGTCGGTTCAACTCTTTGGTCAGACCCCGGGTGATCTGAGGATGCAAGTGCAGTGAGCGTGAAATTAACAAGTGTGACATTTCAATTGTGTACTAGAAAAAGTGGAATCGAGTGAGAGTCTGTGTTTGAGTGGGACATTTAAATTTTACATGCAAAAGAGTGAGAGTCGCTCTGCTCCAAAGCTGCAATGCTGTCTATACTGCCTACATATGCAGCTGATTAATAAATTAGCTTACATTATGAAATGAAACCTAATAAGTGGCAGATTTGGAACACTCTTCATAGCAAATAAAAATCATTATAATAGCATGTATAAATAATATTGGGCTATGTTTATGTTTTTCAATTGAAATAGATTGCACTCAACATGTATATATATTTACATTAATATTATATATTATATATATTATAAAAACATAATTTCTCCCATAAAAGGTCACCTAAGTGGTCTTGGGCTTTCCTGGTGATATGTCCTTAACAGTTTTAGCACACAATTACAAAGTGCTTTGTAATTTACATTGAAATAATCAAATAAAAGTCATTTAAAAAAGTGCTTTAAAGAACAGATATTTACTGTTTCGACTAACACACTAAACTATGTGTAATGTTTGAAATTGTGTCATTAACACATTGTGTTTTCACTTCATTGTCCTGCAGATTAATAAAAATTAGAATTAATTTAAAAAGACGGTATAATCCAGGTTTGTTAGATACATAAAAAACATGGTACTGAATGCTACAGCAACACATAAGTGTGGGTAAATCCTGCTTTTAACTAAGCATCAGTATTTTTTTTGTTTGTTATAAATGTAATAACGATTTCTTTTTTATACACTTACCAAAATTACCTATTTATTTGGAGTCCATCACATCCACCATCCATCTATTATTTAATTATGCAAATCCATGCAGAACAAAACAACCATGGCAGTGGGTGTTTACTGGCAAGTCTTGAAGTAGGAACGTCTATTAAAATGGTCTGTTCCAGTGACGGGGTCAAAAATCATTATAACTTAAAAAGACCCACGTAAAGTGTTTAAAAACATTACATTCAATTCACATTGATATATTCTGTTAATAAACACTCTTCTTAGAAATATGCTATTTTTCACATGGGAGTACCTTCTTTAAAAAATATTGCATAAGATGCTGGCTAAGTATTTTAGCAGGCAGCATAAGTATGCATAATTTAAAAGGCGCATTTGCAACAGCATCATGACTACTATGGTTTAAAAGCATTTGTCTGTGTATGAGATTTTCAAAAAAGTGAGAAAAAAAACTGAAAAATTGTGGCTGTACAAAGTACACATGTTCAAATATACCTCATCCCTGTACAAAGGGCTTGTGTAGTACATAATGTCCATTGCGCTGCTGTTCAGCATGTCTCTCAGACCTCGCACTTTGTCTGGAGTAATGGAGTCCACAGTGTCTGAAAAGAACACAATCATAAACAAACTCCAATCATGTCTATCAAGAATAAAGTACTTTATGTGCTTTTTATCATTGTCCGCCAAAAATACCTCCATCGAGGGCGAGTTTAGATCGCCATTCCACAGGAAGGAACTCGACGTGTTCATTAATTCGGTCAGAGAAGTGCTTCTCCTCCATCTTACGGGCAGCATCACGCATCCTGATCATCATTGAAAAGTTAGTTTCAAATCTAGACAGATCTTTTTTTATAGACTCAGCTGTGTGATTGGTTGGACTCACATGCTTGTATTTCTAATGATACGCCCCTGATCCATCTTTTGGCCAATCCCGTGTACCACAAAGACTATGTGTGTAGTCTCAGGGGGCGTGTCCTCTGGAGCCGCCTCTTCCACGTAACCCCGGTGGAGACGTGTCCCACTGCTGGAGGCTGAGCAGACATGAAGGAAAAAACTTTGGTACTTTAATAGCCACCATATTTTATAACAATTTTAGAATAATTTCCAACTGATGAACAATAAAAAAACATTGACAGCCAATCAGAATAATGCTATAAACAGAGGATATTTGCAGCACACGCTTATATTAAACATTACTATGCTTTGGTGTGAATGCTGATAATGTTACAGTTATCTTTATAGTTATCGGTCTTGGTATGAATGGGCCATTTGATTGCTCAACATTCATTCATTTTCTTTTCGGCTTAGTCCCTTTATTCATCAGGGGTTGCCACAGTGGAATAAACCGCCAACTTATCCAACATATGTTTTACGCAGCGGATGCCCTTCCAGCTGCAACCCATCACTGGGAAACACCCATACACACTCATTCACACACATACACTACGAACAATTTAGCTTACCCAATTCACCTATAGTGCATGTCTTCGGACTTGTGGGGGAAACCAGAGCACCCGGAGGAAACCCATGCCAACACGGGGAGAGCATGTAAACTCCACACAGAAATGCCAACTGACCCAACCGAGGCTAGAACCAGCAACCTTCTTGCTGTGAGGTGACAGCGCTACCCACTGTGCCACCGCGCCGCCCCATTGCTCAACATCAAGTACATAAAATATTCTGTTGAATCAATGCACTAAAATTAAACATGAAATTTAACACGTTTTTTGGTGGGCTTTAAGTCCATGTCTATTTGTTTTAAAATCATCTGACTGCTAATGTACTTCTAAAAGTGCTTTTTAAAATTTTCTAAAAATCAGATATGCATAAAAAAACAAGAGCACTTCGCTTCTGATTAAACAGAACAAAAATATCGCTAACTCATGATGCGCACAGATTTTTGTCTAATCAAACGCACTAAAGGATGTGAAAGTCCCACTACACTCCTGTACACCTGCTCCTAGTGTGTTTTAGCCATTAAAGTGTGTATAGCCACAAAAGACCAGCTACTCTCCACCTACTGGTCAAACATGTCATCATTATAGGAGATGTTGGGAGATGCATTGTATCAAAAGCACTGAAAGCACTATGGTGACTGGATAGCTCTGAGTTTTAAACTCAGGCGGTGATGCCACCAGAAGTGTTTGAGTGGCCATATGACTATTCCATGCCAACAGAGGCCATCATTGACTGACAGCCAAAACCTTGACCCAGCTATATCATGTTTATATGTTATATGTTTTGTAAGATTAGTTTAGAATTCAAATGCATGCATATGAATTGTAATTTAAGATGTTTTCTTATCTTCGTGAACTTTTTGGACAGTATATGTGATAAATATGTGACCCTGATTTGTTTGTTTATCACTTGAAAGATTGCCATTCATGTATGGTGTGTTAGGAAAGACCAATATTTGGTTGAGATATGACTGTTCTGAAGTCTAAGTTTAAAAATCACCTTTAAAGGAACACTCTGCCTTTTGTTGTTGTTGTTTTAAATAAGCTTATTGCCCTAGAGCTAAACAATTGAGTTTTACTTATTTTTTTATCCATTCAGATGATCTCCAATTCTGGCAGGAGAACTTTTAGCTTAGCTTAGCACAAATCATTGAGTCGGATTAGACCATTAGCATCTCGCTCCAAAAAAAAAAAGCTTGACTATTCTGTAATTACATTGTGTACTAAGAACAATGGAAAATCAAAAGTTACAATTTTCTATGCTGATATGACTATGAACTATACTTTCATTCTGGCGTAATAATTATGTTTGTTGCTGTAACATGGCTGCAGCAGGAGCAATGATAATACAAAAGTAGAGCATGCCTTTAAAGTTGTCCAAATTAAGTTCTTAGAATTGTATATCACTAATCAGAAATTAAGTTTTGATATATTTAAGGTTGCACATTTACAAAATATATTCATAAAACAAGATCTTTAATTAATATCCAAATAATTTTTGGTATAACCAAAAACCCATACAATGTATTTTGTTTATTGTCAAAAATGCACTTGTGCAACATAAGGTTTGGTTTTGTAGTCCTGGGTCACATACATTGCAATTGCTAAGTTGAGTGTCTGCTGCAAGTAACTACACTCAATATATAATAAAACCACAAAATATAAAAGGGAAATATAAAACATGAACATATATATATATGACATTAGCAACAGTTAATTGTTTAAATATGCAAGTCTCTTATAATGTGCTATGTTGTATTTCAATTCAAAGCATTATCTTGGAAAAAAACTTTCATTTCTTTAAATCCGTTCACAGTCAGGGTTATTTCTCTGAATAAGTTAAGATGTGTGTATTTCATCCCTGAATGAGCGGTCATCCATCCGACGTTCTGATATTCGCTACTGGGATGAACAGGAATGTAACTTCTAAATAAACTGTAGATTAGCAACTTGACAAATCATTTACAATACTTTATTTGTATTGTTTGTACATTTTTATTATTTCCTATTAATTCAATAGAATATTTGAGCACTCTCTTGTCTAGGAAACCAGTATTGTAGCACCGTGGCACTTCTTTGACATCATGAGCAATACAGTCCTCTGTTCACAGTAGATCAGTATCCAAAACACATGCAGTACAATCAAAATTTTGCCACTCCTTTGCATAGTTTCTTTCTTTGTCCTAAATTAATCTCATTCTGGACTGAAATATTTAAAACTATGCAGTGAATTAGAGCCTGACCCTCGTCTTCTAATATTTGGAATGTCTGAGAAAACTATCCTCACTATTCTTTGGCTTAGTCCCTGATTTAGCTAAATGAACCGCTATGGCCAATACATTTCCTATGGCCGCAAAATCACCAGATCTAAATATTACTGAGCCACTTTGGGATGTTTTGGAGGAGCGAGTCAGGAAACGTTTTCCTCCACCAGCATCACGTAGTGAAATTCCCTCTGGCCACTGTGCAGGACTTGTATCTGTCATTCCCAAGACAAATTGATGCTGTATTGACCACAAAAGGAGGCCCTACACAGAACTAATGAATTATTGTGGCATAAAACCAGGCATTTCAGTTTCATTGTCCAAACCCTATATATATATATTTAAACCACATGGAAAAGAATATTTCGTTTTTACATTTTAAAGTATAAACTAAAAAATTTACTCATAAAAAATGATTAATGTAAAAATTCATAATTGTTTATGACACCATTAAATAAATTATAGAGCATAATATTAAATTATATACTTTTAATTTGTGGCTATAAAATATATGAACATATATAAAACTATACACTTGATCATGTCCATATTGATAACTCTAACTGTAAAAAATAATAATAATATAAATAAATACACATTTTTGCTATATTTTGATATAACATATATTTTTATATCTGTGAAATTCAAACATGAACTTGTATGTTAAATATGTAATTTGCATATTTCAGATTTGATGTGTTCTATTAATGAGCAACACGTGAGTGTATTTACTAATCAAATGTTTTACAAACCTTTTGAGAATCCCAGCTTCTGAGTGACGGTCCGTGCAATTTTAGAGGTGGTGGCGTCGCTGTAAAGGTACACTTCATCCACGCTGTGCCAATCCACGTGGCTCCGGCTCAGTTTCAGACTGTGAATGGCTGAGTGAATTAAGGGCAGAAGTCAAACAGGTCTGTTTCAAATTACCTTCTGTTAAGTAAACTTCATGTCTAAATAGATTAGATCATTCCATTTAAGCTCTTTTTTGAGTATTTGCAAACCTAACTGACAACTGATACCGCTTTAGTAGTAAACATGTCACCAGTGTTTGACTTGTGTCACATGAAACAAACAGGAAGTCTGGGTTTGGCTGTGGCTTATTTACCCAAGCTCCTGTCTCTGGATCAGCTGAACTAAGCGTCAATGTTAAGTCGTTCTTTTTGTGTGCTTGACCCCTAGCACAAAGCTTTCCTAACCCTAAACACTAGTCATGGCTTGGTCTGTTACCGTCTTTGCTGTCCACTGTGGTGGCCACTGCTTCCGTGTCAAAGGTGTCCTTCATCTGCTGGCCCCGGAAACGGGCTAAGTGCTCCAGTTCAATAAGGTCACTGTCCTCCTCCTCCAGGGGCAACCAGGTGCCATCTGTGAACCACTGGCCTCTCATGACTGGGATGTGGTCCTGTTCTGTAAAGAGGAGTGTTTTGAATTGTTATCCATTTCTGAAGTATGACTATATCTAACATCATACAATGGCAAAGCTATATAAGGGTCGGGGTTTGACTGACAGCCGGTCCACTTAATCAAATGACACAAATCCTGCATAGTAAAGATGTAAAGAATAATTAAAGTAATAAGATACTGGTGTGCTTCTGTTCTATGGTGAACAGTTTTGTCATGATTACCGATTTCAAGGTAAAAAAAAATTATACATTTTTTATGGTTTGAATTTAAGTAGTCATTATCATTAAAACCAAGATATGCTAGTCGCGAAAGTTTGCAAATTAATATTTATATTGACAGTTAATAAATATATATTTATATAGAGAGAGAGTTAACATATGTTGTGTGTTGCGCACTATTGACAATACTGAGCTGAAGTTTAAATTCACATAATTATATTGCAAATCAAATCACAATATCAGCTAGAAAAATCGGAATTAGATATTTATGTCAAATCGCAGCTTAATACATTTTTACAGCTTCATACAATTTTATAATGAAAACATGGATCCCTGTGAGGTTTTCCAAGTGTAGGTTTAACAAACAATACCAAATATACCTACTGTGTAAAAACAGATAAAAAAAACAACACAAAAGCACAATATGCATGTAATACAAGCGTAAACAAATCCAAAATGCAGGGATCCATGCTTATGTTGTTTGTTACCAAATTGCATAAAACTGCAAATTTTATCTTTTGTTAGTTCTTGTAATTGTGGAGTGTGAACATTTTCAGGTCATGTTCAGGTCATTTGAACATCTGTGATCATTTTGATGTGAAATTTTCATACCGATCTCTATTTTGTTCTATGGTAAAGTTCTATGGTTTTACGGCTGTCGGTCTGAGTGAAAAATCTGATGCAAGAGTTAAAAACAGCCCCATATTTGAGATCCAGTTTTTATCTATTGAGCTTTCCACCATTTTCAAATGATAACAAAACTCACAGCATCATCATTATCGTGAAGGGACGGGATCATAGATTTCCTGTAGGTATGAATAAACAGTATGCATCCTCTATGAGGATTATCTCGAGATCTATGTGTTATTTTGTGTATGGGCTTGTTTGAATTGAGAACATCTGCTATTAAATCTACTGTGATTTTACAAATGTTACTAATATATTTTTTTTCTGCTGTAACTATACTATTTTGGGTTATTTTCTTTTTAATAGTTTTACTGATGGGTTAGCGCTGTTGCCTAACAGTAAGAAGTTCGCTTGTTCGAGTCTTGGTTGGACAAGTTGGCGTTTCTGTGTGGAGTTTGCATGTTCTCCCCATGTTCACATGGGTTTCCTCCGGGTGCTCCAGTTTCCCCCACAGTCCAAAGACATGCGCTATAGGTGAATTGAATAAACTAAATTGGCCATAGTGTAAAACTATTCATTCATTAATTTTCCTTCGGCCTAGTCCCTGACCCATCAAGGGTCGCGTGTGTGAATGAGTGTGTGTATGGGTGTTTCCCAGTACTGGGTTGCGGCTGGAAGGGCATCTGCTGCGTAAAACATATGCCGGAATAGTTGGCGGTTCATTCAGCTGTGGCGACCCTTGATGGGTCAGGGACTAGGTCGAAGGAAAATTAATGAATGAATAGTTTTACTGACTTTTTAAACTTACTGTTGTTTATAAACACTGAAACTGTTATGGAAGACAAATTAAAGGAACACTCCACTTGAAATAGCCTCATTTTACAAGTGTCCTAGAGTTGAGTTTTATCATCTTTGAATCCATTCAGCCGATCTCCTGGTCTGGCAGGAGCACTTTTAGCTTAGATAAGCATAAATAATTTAATTGGATTAGACCATTAGCATCTCAAAAAGTAACGCTTTAAACAGTTAAATTATCAAAAATCTTTTTTGGAATTGTTTGAGCTACGGTCTAATCCAATGGAATTATTCAGTGAAATGACTTCACTGTAAGTTGTTGTGCTACATATAATAATGCACTATTGATAACAGACAAGGGACTTTTGCCTTGAAAATTTTAATAATGCTCTGTCTGGAGGCTGTTCAATATTCTTCCTCCCCACAGATCCTTGAAGTCAACTATTGTCTTTAAGATGATTAGATTCACTATTTTGAACTTTGAACACAAACTCACAAAAGTGTGAGATACGAGGACAGAATGACGCATCTGATGTGCAACTGACTGTCAACAGTGAATCGTGGCTATATGTCTTAGCTACTATTGGCAAGAATGACTGTACACTTCACACAGTCTGCATTTCTGTCTCTTTAAGGTCGCATCGTGCATTCTGTCATGGTATTATCTTAAAGGATACAAACACTTTGAGTGCAATAATTTCTGTGAAATATTACAGGCAAAGAAGTCCATTGTCTGTTGTCAACTGTGATGTTTGCAGCACAGCTCACACAGTAGTCAAAACCGTGCAGCTTTCTGTCGAGGATTTGTGACCAACTTGAATGTGTTTCAGAATCTGTGAGGAGAAATTCCCAATCAAATGACTGAATTCTGCAAGCGAAATTTCAGAGCAACTATAAATCTGTCCACACTTTTCAAAGAAATATAAAAATAAAAATTCTATCATTACTAATGTGTTTTATTAAAAACACAAAACGATGTTAAGATATCCATATAAGCACAATATAAGTGGTCAATAAGACAACAATGTAGCAGTACATTACCTTTGATCGAGGAAAAGACTGTAATGTACAATGTCATTCAATTAAATCAATGTTATTCAAAATCTGGTTCAAACCATCTTTAAGAGATTTAAGTGATTTATCTTCAAGAGATTTTTTACAACAGAGATTTGTACCATTAACAATAACTTGAATTACAATTGTTTAACACTCAAAATATAATTTTTTCAAAAGAACTATAATTCAGCACTAGTTAGGTAGCCTACTTTTATATCACTTTGACGTGCACTTTCTGTATAAACCGCTGTATAAACAGTCTGCGAAATAACTCTTTTTGTTAGCCAAATAGCATCCATGTTTGGATGATGGCATCGTGTCTGCTCTCTTTAATGTAAGCTTGTAAAGAAACTCACGGTTCCAGTACACAGGATAGCAGCTCTTCCCCTTGATGTCCACCTCGTAGAGTCCTCCACGCACACACACTGCGTCCACGTTAACGCTGTCTGACCCGAACACCGAATCGTCCGTTGAGCAACCCGCATCCGCGCTATCGGGTACCGGCTGCGCTGCCACCGCCGCCGACTGCCTTCGGACCGCCGGTTCCTCGCATCCTGACGGAGACTCGAATAAATCCTCCGCTTCTTCAGCCGCATCCCTCCGTGTGACCTCTTCCGGATTAAGTTCGCAGTATTTACGATACGCCAGCTCGATTTTTAATGAATCGTGGCCAACAAACGGTTTCCAGGTCCTCTTGTCCTCCTTGTAGAACCAGCGCACCTCCTCGGGTCCGAGTTCCGTGACAACTTCCCCGCGGTGCCGCGAGCTGTTGGAGCGGTTGCGCTTTTTCGTGGCGACGTTCCCGTCACTTTCGCTGTAGTTCGGGTCGCCGGGGATGTCGAGATAATCAGTGTCCGGATCAGAGCCGAGATGGCCGTGATAGCCGGCGAAACCCTCCTCCACCAGGCCTAGCATCAGCTCGCGCTGGCCTGGGGGAAGCGGCAGATGTCCGTCTAACGTTATGCCCGGCTGCACCGCGTCCATCCCGGCGTGAATCGCGTCGCCCGTGGGGTCGTTAAAGCAAGACGCGCAACCATCATCCATCCTTCCCCATTCACTGCTGCTGACATTTTCCCTGCTTTCCGAGCAACTCAAAGACGTTTTGTCCTGACAAGCGCTCATCACTGTCGCCGCTTTCTAGAAAACAGCAAACGGAGCGGTTTCAGCACCGGTCAGCTGATTATAATAACAACAAATCTAACGATGTCAAAACCTCTCCTTCCCCCGGCGCCACCAAAGCGGCCAGCATCTGTCCGGAGGCGTCAATCACACACGCTGAACTTGAACTCCATGAATTACGAGCAAATTCACTTGGGCAGTCCTCAAGTTATAGAGCGGACACGCCAACCTGTTCACTTTCCATTAATATGCCGACTGTATTTCTCCCCGTGGAGCCCCTCTGCTCTGAAGCGACGTCCGATTCAAAAATGAATCTTTCTGCTGAGTCGAATCTTTTCAACGGGTTCACAAAATTAGTCTAAACGAGTCGTCCAGAAATTAATCTGTCCGAACTCCGAACCGTACTCGAGTCTGTCCACCTTCTCGTTGAACAGTCGAAGACCTTGGATTTTAAAATACATTAGAGTAACCTATTATTTTGTGATTAAAGTAAAAATTGTGTAATGACTGTATCACGAGTGTATGACGTTGTTTGACGCAAATAACCTAACCTAAATATTTTTAAACAATAGCTACAAACATTATTATTATTGTTGATTATTCATTCATTCATTCATTTTCATTTCGGCTTAGTCCCTTTATTAATCTGGGGTCGCCAGAGCGGAATGAACCGCCAACTTATCCAGCATATATTTTACGCAGCGGATGCCCTTCCAGCTGCAACCCATCTCTGGGAAACATCCATACACACCCATTCACCCAATCATGCACTACGGACAATTTAGCTTACCCAATTCACCTGTACCGCATGTCTTTGGACTTGTGGGGGAAACCGGAGCACCCGGAGGAAACCCACGCCAACACAGGGAGAACAGGCAAACTCCACACAGAAACGCCAACTGACCCAGCCGAGGCTCGAACCAGCGATCAGCGACCTTCTTGCTGTGAGGCGAACGTGCTACCCACTGCGCCACTGTGAGGCCCCTATTGTTGATTATTATTATTAATATTATTATTATTATATTATTATTCAAATCTGTGCCTTAGTTGCTTTTCTGTGGTTGCTTCCTGTGATAAATTTATCGAAACCACCTTTTTATGTTGTTGGAATTTGGCTTAAATGAATACTGTGAATATATATATAAATAATATATAATATTTAATGATATATATTTTTGTAAAACAAATCAATCAGTAAATATTTATATAATATGCTAACCTAATTATGACATGAAAACAACAATAATAATAATAACTGTTGTACTGTTGTTATTATTATTAACATTATTATTATTATTATTAACATTATTATTATTATTATTATTATTATTATTATTATTATTATTAATGATTAAATAAAAATAAATGTAAAAATTACCACATGGCAAAGCAATAACGGAAAAGGTTTTTTTTTTTAACCAAACCGCCTTTGAATCGGTTCTGTTTAAAAGAACCGATTCGCAGAATGAATCATACTTCCCTGCACTATCTTCCTGTAACGCTCCTCCCTGTGCGTGACGGTATTGAAGTCATGTGCGGATTTGTATCTCTGGGCTTCCGTAGCGGCTGTCACAACCGGAAGTTTACGTTAGTGATTCACGCAGGGTGACAGACAGACTCAAAGCTAGAGGCAACCGCGGTTTAATAAAAGAAAACAATATTTATTAGCACCGTATTAATGTAACATTTTAAGCATGGCCGCGGAGTTTTTAGTGATGTTGTATGAATACTCTCCTCTCTTTTACATTGCTGTCATAACATTATGTTTCATCATCACTGTGGCAGTTGTGTTGGGCTGGTAAGTTCATATTCTTTAGCATTGTATACTATGGTATTAGTCCTAAGTTTGTAGGGTTTATGTGATGGACAATGTCTGGTTTCAGCAAGTGATAATATTTGTGCCTAATGTGTACTTACAGTGTACTTACCTGTGTTATTACACACTTTACTTACAGCTATTACACACTTTATGTAATGACTATCTTGAATATGTACACGTGAAGCATGTCTGTAAAATAAAGGGTCTAAATAATGTCTTATCAGCTTGATTTTTCAGTTAGTTCCCTTTTGAAAGCAGAAGTTGACGTTACACCCTTAAAGGAGTAGTTCACCCAAAAATAAAATTTAGTCACCCTCAAGTGCTTTCAAACCTTTTTGAGCTTCTTAAATCTGTTCAATACTAAAGAAGATATTATGAAGAAAGCTGAAAATCTGTAACCATTGAATTCCATAGTAGAAAAAACAAATACAATACTGTAGAAGTCAATGGTTACAGGTTTCCAGCATTCTTCAAAATATCTTCTTTTGTGTTCAACAGAAGAAAGAAACTCAAACAGTGAAATGTGAGTAAATGACGACAGAATTTAAATTTCTGCATGAACTGTCCCTTTAATCTCGGTCCAACTAACTTTAATGTCTCCTGTCAAGGTTTGGGTTTGATGTTCCAGTCATTTTACGAAGTTCAGATGAGACTGAATCTGTCATTCCTGTGCCCGAGAGGAAGATGGTGCAGGTGACCAATCCCTTTGCCCTGGAGATCAACTCTACTTCTGGTTCAGTAACTGGTGAGAATCAGCAAATGTTGAAATCATCTGAAATTAATAAAATGTTTCCAAATGTTGCAATGAAACAAGTAATTTTTTTTTTTTACCAAAATTATGAAAAGCTTTCTAAGTTGTCGGTGTGTATTTGTGTTTTATAGTACTGTTAAAATACTCAAAAATGTCTACAGTGCTCCGCATATATGAGTACACCCCATTTTGAAAATGAATATTTCTATCCATTTCTCAGTGAATATGGGTAATATATATTGGTGCATTTGAACAAAACAGATTTATTAAACAGATATATTTATTAAAATAATATTTTAGTCACAGAACATCTTTAGAAATGGAAAGATGATACATTTAAATTCATGCAAAATATTGCAAAAAACAAATACAAACTACAACATTTCAACAAAATTGTATATATTTTTGGTTTCTCTTGATTTTTGCTATTTTTGAAAATGTTATTTAATATTTTTCCCTAACATATACATTTGGGCTACTAATGTTTGAACCATTATTGTAAGTTTAGCTCCAGATTTGGCTTCAGTACTGACTAAACTAATGTATATGCACAAATATAATATTGTAACGCATCCTATAGAAAAAAATTATTTAAATGAGAGATTTGTGGGGATGTACTCATATATGCTGAGCACTGTATGTCAGTGTTTTGAAACCATTTTATTTAATTTAACAAAATCACACAAGAGCCAATTTCAAACCTGTCACATCCTTAACACAGCTTTTCCCTCATAAATGCAAAAAATGATCAAATATTTTTCTATAGAGAGCCAACTCTTATGCTTTATAGTAGTCCTATTTATTTTGGGCTGTGCAGTTTAATTCACAGAATTTCTACAAAATTTGTTGCATACTCTATATTCGCATATTTTTTTGTCAAATCCATAACGCATGTTTATTTCCCTCAATTACAATATAAAATGTTAACTGTTTTATACTGTTATGCAATATACTGTTAGCATATATGTTATCTGTGAATTTATGTTCCAAGTTTTTTGCTGGAAATGTACATCCATCATGCTGCAATTGCTTATATGTTTCCTCAGAGGGTGTGAGCTTGCGGCCGTGTTGTCTTGAAGACTGTGTCCTCAGCTGTTTCTGGGGCTGTGGGGTCCAGGCTCTCCAGACGGCCCTTCAGAGTCACCAGCACCAGCTCCGGCTCCACACTGCAGAGCTGTTTCAAGAGGCTCTGGGGCCGAGCTGCAGTCACCACCAAAGATTTAAGTATCCTTTTCTTTTGACTTAGAATTAGATAATTTTCTGCAATATTAATGTACAAATGAAACGTGTGTATTTTGACCTTTCCTGAACGTTTATATAATGTATAGTTATAAAACGTCGTTTTTTTTTCTGGGAATAATATTTCTAAAGGAGCTGTTGACATGAAACTGAACCAGATTATGGTAAAAATCCAAAAAAATACAAACATAAAAATAAAACAAAAAAACCCCTGAAAAATCAGTTGTGTGCAATAACAATGGAATAACACAGCTTAAAGATGCTTATGGAAAATGAAGTCACATGCATTGCTCAGGTGTGAGTTCAACAGGGTAAAAATCTTGATGGTTCTGTGGGTCTCATCAATCAAATCTGATCTTTAATTTGTATTTTATATTGGATTCAAGTCAGGTGATTGGCTGGGCCATTCTACAGCTTCATTTTCTTTCTCTGAAAGCATTTGAGAGTTTCTTTGGCTGTGTTTTGGATCATTGTCTTACTGAAATGTCCACCCTGGTTTCATCTTCATCATCCTGATAATGTAGATGTTGTACTGAAGCAGCTAATATTCATTTACAATGACAAAGGGCAGAGGGTTGCTGAATAACTACTGAGAGATTTCAGCTGCTGTCTGGGCTTTCACTGCCTTTCTACACCTTCCTTTCTTCATGTGTTCAATGCTTTTTCTCTGCGTCATTTCATTTTATTACGCATAACTTTTAAATTAAATTAATTTTAAATTAACATAATTTTTAAACTATTTCGTTTTATTTTCTTTGCATATGGGGATTTCTTTGGTTGTTACCAACATCTGGGGGAAATTTAGTAAATGGCACCTCTAGAAAGATGTTTTCTGAGAAAAATGGTGATGTGTTCAATACTTATTTTCCCCACTGTATATAATAAAACAAGTGGTAATTTAAAATGTTATATTTTAAATGATTAATAAAAATACTATAATGGAACACAATCGCATGTTTTGTCCTTAACATAATGTTAGTGTACAGAAAGAAGAAAAGGAGGGATATTTCACCCAGGTGCCACCAGGTCTTGAAGTAACAGATTTTGGCCTGCTGCCCCGGGATCGATACCCATTGGTGGCTGTGCTGACACTGGCCCATCCGGAAACCAGGGACAACTACAATATTGTAAACAACAGCAAACAATCTTTATCAGATCTGCTCGATAGGAACAAATGAAATGTGTTATGTTATTAACCATTCACTTTTGTTTTCCTAGGCGTCTAGTGTGACCGTGATCCACGTTCCTGATGACAAATACAGACTCTCCACCAGAATCTTGTTCCAGTATCTGCTCACAGCACACGGGACCTTGTATGATCTGAAGGTATAAATATATAAAAACTCATACTATTCCCCTTTTTTTTAAATGCTGTTCTGGGAGCTGTCAGCTTTTTTTTTTAAGCTCACTTTGATCACACTTAACCTTGTGTCCCTAATTCAAAATGGAACAGTGTTTAATTATGTATTGTTAATTAAATGACTAGAGCAGGACTGTGTGTGCTAAAATATTCTCTTTTCTTTTCGCAGCCTCTATTCATGTCAGCAGACGACAGCAACTTCTCTGGAAGCTCAGAACCTTCTGCAAGCACTCAAGAGGCAGAGCCACAACCAGAAAGAGCAGGTGAAAAAGGGGAGGAGTCTGACTCAGAGGGGGAGTGGCCTGACATTCAAGGGCGGGACTGTGTGGTCTGTCAGAATGCACCAATAAACAGAGTGCTTTTGCCATGCAGACATGCATGTGTATGTGACGGCTGCGTGTGCCGCTTCCAGCACTGTCCGATCTGTCGAGCGTTTGTCCTTGAATCTTTTGCTCTGGCTAACCGACCTGCTCATGATGATGAAGAAGATTTTACAGATTAAAATTTTGAGCATGCAGTTTTAATAGCCTTAGCTGGAAAGGCTAAACATGAAGAGGAAACATTGTAGCATCTTTATATGGTAAAGAGATGCAGGCAGCTGATCTGAAAGTATGGACACTTGTTGACAGGTGCCAGGGAGTCAATTTTAGGCTTTTGGACATGTGTGCTTGTGAAATGTGCATAAGATTTTAAGTTGTATATTTATTTATTTTCGATATATACATGTTCATTCATTCATTTTTCTTTTCGGCTTAGTCCACAGCGGAATAAACCGCCAACTTATCCAGCATATATTTTACGCAGTGGATGCCCTTCCAGCTGCAACCAATCACTGGGAAACACCCACACACAGTACAGACAATTTAGCCTACCCAAAATCACCTGTACCTTCTTGCTGTGAGGCGATCATGCTACCCACTGCGCCACCGTGCAGCCCCTATATACATGTTAAACTAACAAATACATTTCAGTGTGAAATGTGTCATTTTGCAGTTTTTTTTTCTTCTCAGGAAATGAGAACAACATGAGATTTGTTTTATTATTTATTTCTTAAATGATGTGGAAAGATGCAGGCAGGCAAACACAGTTTATATAACTGATCTCACAGAATGCTAAGGAGCCGATTGATTTTACAGATCCACATACTTGGCCGACAGGTAAAGCTTTGTATCAAACCGGGAGCTAAACAATGCTTTAACTGAACAACTGAAGTCACTTGATGGTAGTGATGGAAATTGAACATCAGAATGCTTTCATAATGTTCACAAAAAACGTTTGCAGTAACTAAAAAAAAAAAAAAAAAAAAAATTGTATGTCCATGGTCAGTATACAGATGTACTGACCAAAACCCCCTCACATTTATACTCTGCACAACAAAAAACGTGGATTTATACAGGCTTGTAGTCGAGTTTGGACTCCAGTTTCTTCGAGTCAGCCACCTTCCTCACAGCTTTCATGAAATCCTCCTGGGTCACATACTCATGGTCCGCACGGATGGCAAACATGCCTGTTAGATTAAAAACGCCTTTGTCAGACCCAAAACACATCTCACAGTCACTGTATATGTTGCTTTTACAATATAAATACATTTAACTATAATAGTTTGCTTCACTGGTACACTTTTTAAAAACTTATTTTAAAGATTTAGTTTGCCCTTATTCCCTTTTATTTTATTAGAATGCGATATGTATATCTGTAAATATGTAAACTGTTAATTCTTATTTTACAATGTGGAAGTAAGCTCTTTTCTGTCAATGTGTTAGATTTCTGGTTCATTTACTGCTATGACTAGAATAACAAAACATGCAGCAAACAGTCCAAACCTACCTGTGCTACCAACCAGTGCATTTATGACAAAACAAAATAATGTAATAAGGAAATACCAGTTTGCAACATCATAAGCAGTTTTGTATGGCTAAAAATCAATGGAAGTGAATGAGGCTGGACGTCTCGACACATTAAAGTTACATATTCTGAATCCGCTCTTATGCAAAAAAAGTAACAGCAGACCAAAGTGACCAATGTTTTCTGTATTGTGGCTAATAGCAGTGTGCGATATTTGTCGTCTATGGATATATATCACTTATCAGTATATCATTAGCGATTCATGAACTGACACCAAATTCAGAATTATTTGCACGAGTAGATTACATACAAAGTCAATGCAAATATGCAAAAAGAAGTACATTTCAAGTGGTCAGCACGAATAAGAAACGTACAATGCATTCGCCTGTTAAACAAAACTTGAGCAAAAAATGAGCATTTCAAGGAAAGCAGGAGTTTACAGAGATTAATTTTCATTTCAAGCCAATTGGGTTAAGACAAACACATTAAGTGTGACATTTCTCACCAGCTTCAGTGCACACGTTTCTCAAATCTGCTCCATTAAAGCCATCTGAAAGCTTGACAATGGCTTCGTAATCTGAAAAAAGAAATGTGATGAGAGAGGGAAACCATTTCCAAGAAAAAACAAAAGGTATTAGAAAGTCATGGATGCGCACCTATATCTCCATGCTTGGTTATTGGGCCAGAGTGGATCTTCAGGATGTCCAGTCGAGCCTGTTCATTGGGCAACTCAATGTCTGTTGTAAAGACAAATAAAAATTAATTCAAGTTATCAACCCGTCACAGAATGCGTAAAGACGAGGACAGTGAAGCGCAAACGTACGAATCTTTCTGTCCAGACGTCCAGGACGCAGCAGGGCAGGATCTAAAGTGTCCGGCCGGTTGGTGGCCATGATCATCTTAACTCTATGAAGAGTGTCGAATCCATCCATCTGATTCAGCAGCTGAGAGAGAAACAATTTTATTATTATTATAATAAATTTGAAAGAAATCAATGTGCGTTAATGGAGCATTTTTTTCTCAAGCTGAGCGTTTGTTTTGTGTTGTTGTCAATGGTAGCACTGCGTTTCTTGAGCGCCTGCAGCATAGCGAGTAGACATTTGACTTTTTTACGACATTTTTTCAGCCGTTGCAAGTTGAAAAACGCAGCGCCCATCGGTGTCACTTTTGAGCTAGCTGCAAAATCACAGATCAGCGTTTTTTTTTAACACTGCTCACTTTTCTGCAGTAAAAAAAAAACACTCCAGTGGACACATAGCCTTATTGAAGTTTAACAATTTTAAATAAAAAATTTAATTAAATTCCAGAAGAAAAGAGCTCCAAACCATACCTCCATCAGTGTCCTCTGGATCTCTCGATCAGCTGAGGTTCCTTCAGAAAACCGACGTCCACCTTCAAAAGCAATTTGTGTGTTGTGTTAAATCATTTTAGAACAGCCAAACCATTCCCATTACCCTTCATAAGAGAGACTGGAACACAATGTGATGAGGAGCATTACCAATAGCATCAATCTCGTCCATGAAGATAATGCAGGGCTGATGGTCTCTGGCATAGTTAAACATCTCTCTGATGAGTCTGGCACTCTCACCAATGTACTTGTCAACAATGGAGCTGGACACAACCTGGCAAACAACATCTTTTATTCAACACTATGACCTTATAAAAATTGTTCCGTCAAGTGGACCCACATTAAATAGTATGACCTCACAACAGCAGTTCATTTATGGCACCTAAATCAACATACCTTCAGGAAATTGCAGTCCAGCTGACTGGCCACAGCTCTGGCAAGAAGAGTCTTTCCAGTGCCTTTAAAAACAAATAAATACCATTACATGGAAATCTCACTTAGGCTGCATTTATACTGCATGGTTCGAGTGACTCAATTCCAATTTTTGTCTCCCACGTGGCACAGAACGGACATGGCCCATGTACGTGTAAGCAGAAAAAAATTTAAGAAAATCACATGGATTCTGATTTACTCAAATTAGATTCAGGCCTTGTGCATACGTGGAAATTTATCCAATTTGAATCAGATCTGTGCCCTCATGTCTGCAGTGCAAGCAGGTAGATCAGATTTTCACCTGTCAATGCGTCTTCAGCAAAGTACCAAACCTTAAATCTCATACACAAGGACTAAGAAAGCTTTTATATCATCATGTAGCATGTAACCAATATAAAACTGTTGGATAAATCACGCCATGGACATTACATTAAGATGCCTACTGGTTTAAAAAGGCCTAGATTAAAAGAAGATGGCAAAATAAAAACTTTTTAATGCGAACACATTAAATACAGGAATGGAGAAAACAGCGCTCTTTTATTATCAGCTGTCAGTCAGCGCCCGCTCTTTTTTTTTCCTGGTCATTGCGCCTTTGCCGTGTGCTGTGTAAATGCAGACAATCGGATACGAGTCACTTTTAAAAGATGATGTAATCAGGTCATCCAAAAGAAAATCGGATACAGTCACAAAATCGGAATTGACCATCAGGGTTTGCAGTGTAAATGCAGCCTTAATGTGAAGTAAGTGTCAAGTAAAGTGTGACTGACCTGGAGGTCCGTAGAGCAGGCAGCCTTTAGGAGGAATAATGCCCACTCTCTGGAACAGCTCAGGATTGGTCAGAGGAAGCTCAATCACCTGCAAAAACATACAACAAATTCACTAAAGCTGCATTCACACTGCAATGCAAAGATATTTAAACATTTCCCTCACATATGTGATCAATCAGAACATTAAGATGCATTATTTAGAATGGAGGATATTAATAGCATAGGTTATAAATAAAATAATAAGCTAATAAAATATTAGTAGGGCCAGACAGAATCTGCAGACTTTT
Source organism: Danio choprae (assembly GCA_903798125.1). NCBI lineage: Eukaryota > Metazoa > Chordata > Actinopteri > Cypriniformes > Danionidae > Danio > Danio choprae. Next base: position 197,222 of record CAIGQW010053582.1, read on the forward strand.
TTTCCTATTTCTGCACAGATTTTTAAATTGTGGATTTATGCAAAGCGGCTCGGTGTAGGAGCTGAAAACCTGACACATAAAATCAAAAATAACTATCAAAATACAATTAAAATCACTTGTTTGGTAAACAAAGCTACAGCTGTTCTCTCATATAATACAAAAGACAGAAAATATTACTTTACAAATTGTATTGCACATCATTTATCAAAACATTTGCATATTATTCAATAATATTACTCATACTTAATATATATTTTTTTATATTAATTTAAGTATTCAAATGTCTTGCACATGAACATTACATTTTTAGGGGAAACTAAACAGATTATCAAACTGCCTACCGCCACATCACTTGCATAATACACAGCAGGGAAGTATATACAGGGATGAAATATAGAGCATGATATATAAGGCATTTTAAAATTCATTCATTTTTGATTCAATAAATGCAGCCTTAATGACCATAAAATATTTCCCAAGCTAAAATACGTCCTTTCACCCCAAACCTTTGAACAACCATGTATTAGGTTATTATGTTTCTGACCTCTCTCAGCTCACGGATCTGCTCAGACAGTCCACCAATCTCAGAGTATGAAACGCTGCCAGGGTCTTCATGGGACATGTTGTACACTAGAGGATCCACCTCACGAGGCAAATACCTTTAAAAAAGATGTTTAGAAATAAGGTTATTGTAAAAAAAAAAAAAAAAAAAAAAAAGATCTGAACATTAAATGACGATCGTTTATGGCCAAATGAGCAGAGAGACTCTTACCTCATGATAGTGAGAGTTGTCATATCCAGAGCCACTCTAGTGCCAGGTTTCAGCTTGGATTTATCCAGCTGAAACAAGAAAATATGAGCACATGAGACATAGGTCTTCAAAAAATATATAATATATAATATAATAAAAAAAATTAAAAAAAAACACACATTATTATTATTATTATTATTATTATTATTATTATCATTATCATCATCATTAAACAGTTTACTGTAGCTAACTAACAAAAATCCACTTTTAGCTCATGTCTTTTGTGCAATAAAGCAAACAAGCATAACTTTTAGGTTGTTACTGATATTAAAAGTGAACACTGACTGGACTGAAAACAACTCAAGTCTCCCTGATTAGCCACTATAAAAGCTAAATACATATTAATGGGAGATATAGGGTGATAACATTTATATTTATATGCATTTAATGTAGCCCTAATTAATCTGCTTTACAGTTATACTAGATCTCATTCATATAGATCAGGGGTCACCAATCTTGGTCCTGGAGGGCCGGTGTCCCTGCAGGGTTTTGCTCCAACTTACCTGGGTGTTTCAAGTATACCTAGTAAGACCTTGATTAGGGTTGGAGCTAAAATCTGCAGGACACCGGCCCTCCAGAAGCAAGTTTGGTGACCCCTGATATAGATTAGTTTCATCTTCCAAGTATTTTCATCATACTTTTGACATTTAAAAATCAACGACTGCACCAAGCTGCATATTTTTAGTTTAGACCTGTAACTTCATTATAAAAAAAATAATTTAAAAAACTCAATTATGAGCTCCATGTTCTCTTAAATCTCCTATGAGCTATATAAAACGTACTTGAATATCATACTGATAGAAAGACACTTATAGAGCTAAATTAAATAAAAATGTTTTTTTTCAATTACTGTTGTATTTTGATACTTTCCCATTTTAAAGTTTGCATAATTTGTTATGCAAGAGCATTTGTCTTTTCTTTTTTTATAATATCAAGTTCAATATCAAACACAGGCTTCTTTTATTTCAGATATCATGAGTACAAACACGATGTTAATTTTATACAACAGTTTAGTACATAGTAAGTTAATATTGTGTTACATTTTAGACAAAATTGTCTGTATTTGTAAGTTTAGCCAAAGAAAATATTAAGCAACAGTTTATATATTAATAAAGACATTGTTAAAAAAAATGTTGACAGATTTATCCACTCTGGGACTTTAAAAAAAATTATTAATTAATTTGCATAGAAACCCTTCTAAAACTTAATTTACACCAGAATACTTTTAGAACTAAATTTTGAATTATTTATTAAATTAAATTATTATGGCTCATATGACGATTTAAAGCGGTTCATTTAAGTCAATATTTTACTTAAATATGTTTACTTAGACTTTGCTTACAGCTGCGCACATTCTCTCGTCAAATTTGTTTTTTATAGATCACAACTTTTGCGTGAGAAGTGGCGTGCGCACCTTTCCAATCCCTGTTTTGTGCGTACGTCACATTTATAAATGAGACCCCAAATGCATCTGGACGAAACGGCAATACGATACAAAGGTTTTACACATACAGCTAAACGTGTCTCTCTGTTGACTGGGCCTAATTGTTTTGTGTAATAAATTCTCTGTTAAGATTACATTATTTCTTTCTTTCTAAAACTACTTTTACTTATTCACACACACACACACACACAACCAGCCAAACGTTTAGAATTGTTATTACTTTTTTAATATTGAAAATTCTATTCTGCATATGGATTCATCACTGGATTAACACTGGATTTATCTGACCATCAATAGAATAAGCTAATATTGTGAAATATTATTAAACTTATAGTTGCTGAACAGTTTATTTTATGTGGATATCATTTAAAATGTTTTTTTTCTATAATTTGACCTGAATTTTCAGCATCATGAAACCTTCATATGAGTGTGTGTGTGTGTGTGTGTGTGTGTGTGTGTGTACGCTCACCTGTCTGCGACATCCAACCACATATCGTGGTCCATTAGTTGCTTTAACAATAACTGCAAAAGAGCACATTTAACAATGAACAGATAAACACAATCTATAATCATCTACAGCTCAATAAAGTGAATCTGGCCTTACATTTCTCCTCCGTCAGCTGTTTCAGCACCTCACCGACAATCTACAAAGACAATGAAGCAATTCAAATAACGTTATATGCACTGATATGGTCAAATCATTTAATGTGGACATAACAAAAACAATTATTTACAGAGCAGATCTTACCTGTCCCACACTCTGTAAAGCCTTCAGATCGTTCTCAGACTTCTCATACTGTTTAGTGAGCTCCTTCAGCTGCTCTCTCACTGCGACACAGAGCGTTTATTTACATGTGCAAACATCAAATTCAACTTCCATCAGCTTCATGTGTCAGAGATGCTAAATGTTCATCGAGATATAGCACCTTACTGGAGAAAAGCTGTATTAAAAACTCATCTTTTAAAAGATATATGATAATTACAGTTCGGGGATCTAATTATAATCATGCGGTGTATCTTTAATTGTGAATTTAAAAGGGATCTACCGATTATTTTAGTTGTTACCATTAGCGGCTAATTGATTTCAGCACTGCATGACAAAGCGACTTACAGTACAGGCTGCTGAGATAACGCAAACAACAGCCGAAGAAGATGTCAAACTGCTCAATGACATCCAGGCGTGAACAGAAAAAAAACTCGAACTTACACTCTTTGAGGCGCCCGTCAATCTCTTTATGCTCCAGTAATTTCTTTCTGTAGTCTTGTAAACCCTTCTCCCTGTTATCCGCCATGTTCACTGCAGCTTCGCTCTCGCGCTTCTTCGTGATGTTTAATAGTAGCGCTTCACAAACCAAACCGAGGCGCGTCACCGCTCCCTACTGGACGAACAGCGCTAAACAGTGTTTAGATGAGGTGTCAGTTCTGCCCACTTTTCACAACAAAGGCCATCTAATTTCCTTTTATCCTATGCAGTCTCCACTCTTAATTGTTGCAGTTGCAACTTTTCTTTCTTTTTGGCACACAAAAAGGTGTCTGAAGTTTAGAGCTAGACTGTAAATGCTGCAATGAAAAAAAAATGGGTTGATGTTTGTGAACCAATGAAATTAGTGGACAAAAAAGTCCTATACAGAACTTTTTAAAGTATTAGTTCACCCATAAAGAAAAATTCTGTTATTAATTACTCATATCGTTCCAATCTACTGAGACGGTATCTTCGGGACACACAATATTTTAGATGAAATCCGAGAGCTCCCTCCTTCATCCTCCATAGACACTAAAACTTTGGAAGTCCAGAAAAGGAACAAAAACATTGTCAAAACATTCTGTGTGACTTCAGTGATTTCAACTGTAATCACACAAAGCTCAATAAACACTTTTGTGTTCCAAACAAACTGAAAAAAATGACTTTGTTCATCTATGTATTTTCTCCCACACCAGGTCAGCGTACACGTTTACTACAGGCAGTGCATATTGCCATTTGAGTTAGCAACACAATGCGCAAGCATGTTGCCTATAGTAAACGAAAAACCAGGACCCGAATAAACACAATCACTAAACTTGAATAAACTTTTTTTTTTGTGGGGAAAAAGGCTAATCAGTGTAGGAATTAACTGCGTAGCCTACTGGCTAATCTTCAACTTTTCATTCATTTTTATGATCTCCATAAAAAACTGACTGTCACAAAAACTCAGAAAGTCAATAAAGTCAAGGCTATGATGTGATTCATTATGAAAGGCATAATGGTCCAAAATTTGCCTTTATGTTCGTTTTTCAGAGAGCCTGACAGAAAATAAAAAATATTTATCAGCTTTTATTTATATTTGAACAAAAAGTGGCATGTCCAAAATTATTCATAACCTTCTCAATAAACAACAGAAAAGCCTTTATTGACTATTGCAGCAATCAAACGCTTCCAATAATTACTGACCGGCTTTTTGCATGTCTTCATTGGTATTTTTGCCCATTCATCTTTAGTGATGAGCTCCAACTCTTTCAGGTTGAAGGGTCTTCTTTACCCTGATTTTAAGATCCCTCCACATATTCTCAATTGGATTTAAGTCAGGACTCTGGCTGGGTCATTTCAAAATGTTAATATTTTTTGTCAGCTAACCATTTATTCACACTTTTGCTGTGTGTTTTTGGTCGTTGTCATGCTGAAATGTCCACTGGTGCCCAAGGATTTTGATGTATTGCTCTTTTCTCATGGTGCCTTTTACTGTGATTAGATGTTTCAGCAGCTTAATTGGAGTTCATCTGTGGTAAATTCAGTTGATTAGACATGGTTTGAAAAGGCATACACCTGTGTATATACACGGTCCCAGGGTTGACAGTGCATGTCAAAGCACAAACCAAGCATGAAGACAAAGGAATTGTCTGTAGACCTCCGAGACAGGATTGTCTCGAGGCACAATGCTGGGGAAGGTTACAGAAAAACTTCTGCTGCTCTGAAAGTTCCAATGAGCACAGTGGCCTTCATCATCCGTAAGTGGAAGATGATTGGAACCACCAGGACTCTTCCTCTGCATTTCCACCTGCAGCACTAAGACTGAGAATGATTATGTGCTGTAGGCTCCATACTCCTGTTTTTGGACTGATATTTTATTCCATCTCATTTCTTAAGCAAAGATGCTAATGCATTGTACACTATGCTATTAAATATTACTGGTCTTAGCATTGTGCAGTATATTATTTCCAATGCTTGTGGACTTGCTCCCAAATCTACCCATGACATTTGTCTGTTATTTTCTTTATATGTGTTGCATAATTTCCATACTCCAAGCATTGACCACCTTCTTCAATATTAATCAATATTCTGTTCTGATCTCAAACCTAGGCAAACAACTGAGAAAGCACCAATCAGAGGCCGCATTTTTATGATGTCATCTTGTAGACTTCTCACAAAGTATTTAAAAAATACAAAAATACAAGACACTAAAGTATTTTGATACAAAATATTAACCCATTTTCATCAACCCTATCAAATACAAATGACAAAATACTATTTTGTATTTGAAATACTTGTACATAAATCCTGCCCATCCCTGTAAACAATGATACTCTTTTATACAGACTTAAAATGTAATTTCCTATGGCCTTTTTTTCTCTCTGCTGTGGTTTTGAAATAAACATATAATTGCTTTATTAATTAATTAATACATTTATTTATTTATTTATTTATTTATTTATTTATTTATTTATTTATTTATTTATTTATTTTTAGAGCGTGGCTTCTTAGTAGGCTAATTATTCCTTGAAGATTAAATAATTTAATAAGATCTAATTAAATCTTATTAAAAGTCTTATTATTAAAACCATGAATGTTCCTGGGAGGAATTACAGTAAATATACATTTTTGCATTTCAAAAAAAAAAAAAAAAAAAAGACTTTCATTTTCTCCCTGTAAACTACTTCAAGCAGTCTAATCATTTCAAGCGGTCAAATGCAACACAGCAGTTTAACCACACAGAGGCAGTACAGACATTCGAACTGAAAAAAGAGAAACTATAGTTGATGTAATTCACATCTGAGTTTCTTTGAGAAATCATTTAAAAGTATATAAATAATAATTACTTTGCTCACATTCCACCAAAACATGAGTGCACATAAACATGTTGTTTAGGATTTAGGATTTCTCAAACATGAGATTTACAGGAATGAAAAGTACAAATGAAGTAAATGTGGTTAACAGTAACTGAAACCTTATGTTAAAGACTAATTCATGGCATGATTCTGCAGCTTTTGCCACTTCCTCAGTGAACATCTGACCGCACATCTTGTCCACAGAGAGCAAAGTGTTAACTGCAAGACCTTAAAGCAAAGTTACACCCAACAAAAATGTGTCGTCTCATTCCAAATTTCTGTTCTCTTGTGTGGCAAGAACAAGTACAAAATGCAGCAAGGTAAATTAGTTATTCATATGTGCAAGTTGAAAATAGTCACTTATGTGCAAAGGTGACATGGTGGCTCAATGGTTAGCACTGTTGCCTCACAGCAAGAAGGTCGCTGGTTTGAGTACCGACTGGGTCAGTTGGTATTTCTGTGTGGAGTTTGCATGTTCTCCCCGTGTTGGCATGGGTTTGCTCCGGGTGCTCCGGTTTCCCCACAGTCCAAAGACATGCGCTATGGGTGAATTGAACAAACTAAATTGGGCATAGAGTATGTGTGAATGAGTGTGTATGGATGTTTCCCAGTATTGGGTTGCAGCTGGAAGGTAATCTGCTGTGTAAAACATATGCTGGATAAATTGGCGGTTCATTCCGCTGGCGAAGCCGAAGGAAAATAAAACAGAATGAACTTATGTGCAAAAAAAGCACCCATGCAACATCTAATTCAATTATTAGTCTATCAAATCAGAATTGATTAGTCTTTGAATGTTTTATAATTTCCTCTTTGTGCTTAAATGCAAAGATAACTATGGATTTTCCCTTCCATAAAAAAGTGTATTAATTATGTCACAGCCTACTTTGTTTTTAATGTAGAACTGTTTCCATTTTTTTAAACGATATATAAAATAAATGTGAAGTGCAGGCTGTCAAGTGTTAACATGCTTTGTTAATAAAAATGATTAATAACACAATTCTAATTGATATTTTTTATCCCATCATTCTTGGAGGATTTTCTTATGTAGATTATTTTAACTATCAATCAGGAGTATTGTAATGTTTACTAGACGTTTACTAGATACAGTAGTTAAAACATCCAGATTAAAATTCTATCTATTAAAGTGTAGATTTTTACTTCTTTAAATCAAGAAACAATTAATTTGATACAGTGTAAACATAACTTATTTGTAGTGTTGTACAAGTAACTTTCTTAAGAGTGTTATTTTAACTCTGACAATATCGGGACAGTATGTTCTAACTTTATTAGAGTTGAAATTACACCACTAATTTTGAAATGTAGGCTACATAGGCCAAATGCTTCCTACAAATTATGTTATACTCAGCTATTACCAGTGGTGTATTTTACACTCTCATCTCTGTTCTGTCGTATTTGTAGCATTCATTAATAATATAAATATTTGTGATATTTACCCCCTAAAATAAATTTCCAGGGAGTTTTCAAACTTATTCAGAGTGAAATGAGTATCAAAAAAATCCACTGCACAGGACATGGTTTAATGGTCTTACATGGTTTAAATGCATTTAGACAGACTGTTTAATTAAGCATGCAAAGTAGGCAGAACCTATTTTTTCTAGGTGCAACATGTACCTAGAAGATCAACATCTTAGTAGATCCCGGAACAACATTCCAATCAACCAATGTGTATAGGGGGTAGGAATTATGTTTTAGACAGGAAAGGTGTTCCATGATCAACAAATTGTCTTGAGCTGCAGGAACCACAATGTGAAAGTAGCATAAATACATTTTTTTCATTGCAATATTGCTTCATGACTAAATATATCAGGTTATTTGGGTTCAAAACATTACCTAAACCCAAGCAAGACAGCATAATATCCCAATTTTTGTCTAGGTAAATCATAGCAACAATGATTTTAACTCACCTAAAGTTACTTAATCGCAGTCATTAACACAGCCTCTCAGCAAGTAAATAGGATACTACTAATAGATAGGTAAAACTGTCAGTTAGCTCATGCAAACATTCATTCATTCATTCATTTTCATTTCGGCTTAGTCCCTTTATTAATCTGGGGTCGCCACAGCGGAATGAACCGCCAACTTATCCAGCATATGTTTTACGCAGCGGATGCCCTTCCAGCTGCAACCCATCTCTGGGAAACATCCATACACACCCATTCTCACTCATACACTACAGACAATTTAGTTTACCCAATTCACCTATAGCGCATGTCTTTGGACTTGTGGGGGAAACCGGAGCACCCGGAGGAAACCCACGCCAACACAGGGAGAACATGCAAACTCCACACAGAAACGCCAACTGACCCAGCCGAGGCTTGAACCAGCGACTTCTTGCTGTGAGGCGAACGTGCTACCCACTGCGCCACTGTGAGGCCCATCATGCAAACATTAACTGAAGTTAATTGCAACTAGGTGCACTAAGAGAATTTTGACAAACAAAGTTGATAATTGAAAGCAGCCAAACAAACAAGCATAAGGACCTCACACCATAGCATTACTAGACACGCCCCTTACTGCTGATTGGCTGCAGGTGTGTTTTGGGACTGGTGAGACACTTGTTGTAAAAAAGCTCTTTTTTTATATACAAACATTGCTTACTGAACCTTTAAATGTCAATAATGTAATTACAGTACATGAACAGTGTTGATCCTGGATGTTTTCAACTCTGATTAGATGAGGCATTTCCGACATCTCACTGTAATTCATTTTTTTTTTTTCATTTAGTGGCTAATTTGCAGGTTTATTCATTTGTATGTTCTCATTCATGCAGTTTAGAACAATTTCTCATTCTCCCACACTGCAAAAACTGCTTTTCTTGTTTAGATTTCTTGTCTTGTTTCTAGTCCAAATATCTAATCATTTTTAAACCAAGAAGCATTTTCTAGGCAAGCAAAAACATTTCTTTATTTTATTGCATTAATATTTATTTATATTGATATTGTCTTGTTTTCAGAAATAATGTGTCAAAATTAGGTTAGTATGTAATAATGAACACTATCTAAATAAGGACTAGTATCTTTTATAACTTAAAAAGTAAGCACTATATAAAAAAGTTCTAGTAAACATTGTAAAAGAGTACTAATATAGCGTGACAATATATCTGGGTTTATTATGTACACTGTAAAACCCAATACACAAACAATTTGAGGAAACCGATTGCATCAAACAATTTAAGTTCAAGAACTAATCCTAATGAGCACAGCAAAACCCGATACATTAAAAGAACTCAAAACGTTTGAGGAAACGGATAGCTTCAAACCATTTAGGTTTAAAAACGAATCTTTATGAGTACTGTGAACTTACTCAATTTAAGCTGAAGTAATGAGTTGTTTAAGTGACTAAGTAAGTGTTGATTGAGTATTGGTTAAAGATGAACACCTGCTGTTCACAAGCAGAATTACTGAGGAGAAACACAAACCAAACTACCTCTAGTCACAACCTTAATGCTGATTTATACTTTTGCATTGAGTGATCGCCGTGATTCACGACGCATGCCTTGTGCATAGCCGTGCATTTATACTTCTGCATTCTGTTTGTGTTGCTCTGCAAGAAGACTTACGAAACGCTAGCTGGCAGCGGGTTTTTATGTTTCTCTGTGTTAAGTTTCTTCATTTTTTTTACTCATTCAGAGGCAGGAACCGGCGGACGTGCAACAACTTTAATCATAAGGTAAACAAAGCAAAAGTTTCCATATGGAATATAGAATATGAAGTATAACACAGCCTTTAGATGAAATCAATTGAAATAAAACACATTAAAACGGTCAAAATCACAGCAGGGGATCAATCAACTCAACAAATCTACAACTATATCTACAGCTGAACAGTGTGTGTAACAGTTACAGAAGCCAAAGAAAAACTACCAAAAGAAATTAAGTCAAAGAGCAACTGCTGAGTAAGTTGCTTAGTAAAGCAACTGCTGTTCTCATTAATGATGGTGTCTAACAAAATGATAATTGTTTTTTGTTCTAAGGGCGTCTTTTTGTAGACATCTGAGAGAAATGAAGTCAAGCTTAGTAAGTGAAGCTGGTGCTGCTGTTTGTGGAGTTGCTTAATAATCCTCTGCTGAGATTTTGAGAGATTGAATGCATTTTATTTCAGCTGATGAAAGGCTGTAACTGAAGTCAGTTGTAGTTTTGTGTTTGGTGTTCATCATTAATGACCAATCAACTCGTAATCAGTGTTGGGTAGGTTACTTTAAAAAAGTACTAGATTACAAATTACTGACTACTACTGGAAAATTGTAATCTGATTAAATGACTAATTACTTAATGTAAAAGTAATCAGATTACTAATTACTTTACTTTGATGTTACTATTTAACCATATAAAACATACCTATAAAAATACAAAATAAACTGCAGCTCTTTCAGTAATTTAATATTCAATGAAAAACATTACAATGGGTTGATCACAGCAGCTTGACATATTCAAAATACTTAAAGAGTTCGCCAAAACCTTAAAATTCTGGAAAATGCGAGCACACGCAATATGCTCTCCTAATATGTGCACAAGGCGCGTGCCTCCATTGGAAATAACGAATTTTCATGCGCAAAAGATGCGATATGTGAATGGCCTCATAAGCAGCTACGCTTCTCTTCAAAGATACCTTCACTCCCAATCCTGCACAAAAATTCTATTTAACCTGTTTAGGCTGAGTTGGACCGCCGTGTTTTTGGCCGCCAATGTCTTCCTTGGTGAAGAGTATCGTTATAGAATGCTTTCTGTTCAAGTGCTTGAACAAGTTGCTGGTCCAGTTAAACGCAGTCAAAGGTTCTTTAGAGACTGGAAAGACTGCATTTCACAGCAATATTTTTGTTTTTACACTCAATGAAATCAAAGTAATGTCTGTATTTCCACTTGAAGAAGCAGCCACTCTTGTCAGCAACCATTTCAGCTCGCGTTCTCCAGCAATTTAAAAGTGTATGCTCATTAACTGACCTTGCAGTGGAAAAACATTATTTAAAAGAAGCATTTTTGTCTTCTAAAAACTATATTTGTAAGGTAAGTAATGCAATTACATTGACTTTAGTAACTGTAATCAAATGACACAAATTTAAAATGTAATTCGTTACATTACTCTGTTCCCAAAAATGTAATTAGAATACAGTAACACGTTAATGTGGAACGCATTATATACCCAACTCTGCACGTAGTTAATCACTTAATTAACTCATTAACTTCAACACTGAAGCCACAGTCACACAGTTTGTGCTTGCAAAAAGGGGCGGGATAAAATAAAATGATTAGACGTTGATAAAAGTGAGCGTTTGGTCCATATTTTACATTTCTGGACAGAGGTCATGTTTTGAACTTCGCTTGGTCTCACGCAATCATTTGATGCGATTTCGCAGGTCAGAATTCACCAAGCTTGAACTTTCCAATGCAGTGAACTGCAAAACTTGTCGCATGAGCTTGCGCTTCCAGTTTGCTGCATTCGCTTGCATATGAATGGAAGTCTATGGGGCGAAATGTGCAGTATGACCGCAGCATATGACCAAGTTCAGTGCAGTATGACCAAGTTCAAAACTCTTTTCGAATTAATATAATAAAGTTCCAGTAAATTTCAAGTTAACTTCACCACCTGGTAAATTTGTCTATTAGGTTTTACAGTGTAGATTTAATGTTAAAATGGCTTGCCATTATTGCTTAAAATCAGAGTCACATTTGCATTGACATTCAGATAAACAGTACTTAGGGAAATGTGTTGTTCATTATCAATCACTGTTTATTCCGGATATAATAAAAATCTGAATCATTAGAGAAAAAAAAACTCCCAGCAGTTATCCACATTTCAACCAAGCTGTTTGTCTGGTCAGGCAAGTGAAAGTGTTTGTATTCTTCCTATTTCTTTAATAAGAAGGAAAGTTGATTTTTCACATCCTGACCCATCTGTGATTGTGTCCGACTAAAGCTCCGTGGTTCCAGGGAGATCTGAAAGCCCATTCTGGGGATTTGGTGTGTAAATTCGGTGGACTACATAAATGAAAAAAACAATTACAGCGGCATTATTTATTTGCAAGAATAAGACCAGGGCCAAGAAGGAGACTTACAGTCTATCATTTAATCTTCAGCCTGTTTGAAGAGAAAATATCAGTAAATCTCCACTTCTCGAACCTTTGCTCTCTCAGCAGCTCGGTTTAATGTGTCATTTTATTTGATATCAGATTAAACAGTATCAGCAGCATTAAAGTTCTTGAAGTCTTCTCAGTTTTAACAGGAAGCCTGACGGCATGCTTGTGTCCTCGTCAGATCCAGGAAATAAAGACAGTGGGAAACACTTGAATTCAGTTCAACACAACAAGTCCTGACACGGTTTCACATCCTCTCCACTTCTGATTTGTAATCAGTTGAAGTATGCAACTCTATATGCTTCCTAGTGGATTGTTTAGTTTGTTTATAAGGAGTAATAGCTAAGAGACGTATGACCTCATTGTCATTAATTATCTTGCTCATGCAAAGGAGCCTGGGAACCTTATAGGGCTGACACAGAGACGAGACATCTGGTCATTTTAAAGATAAGAGCTTCCTTTGAGAGAATGGGCACCTTTATTTTTATTTTTGGTGCACTCAGCTGTGAATGACAAATAAAACAGCACATTTATTGAGTCTACGGTATCAGTTATAAACTTGTGAGACAATCACCTTCAGAATGTAAATTTTAAATGAAACCCGGGAGGTCTCTGACCCTCCAGCAACAAGCCTAAGATCAACTGTAGTGGTTCAACTGTAATCATACAAAGATCCAAGAACAATTTTGTACACCAAAGAAATGTGCAAATGACTTTGTTCACTGTTGTCTTCCCTGTCAGAGTGCGTGCTTACTATGGGCGAAACATTGCTTGTAATACATTGACTCTAATGGTGTACCCTGACCTGACATGGGAGAGAATTATTTTTTACTAGGGGTGTGACGAGACGCTTACTCCACGAGATGAGACAAAACACGAGACTGGGTTCACGAAAACGAGATGAGATTTTGACACTATTTTTAAGAAATGTTGAATTATGAAATATATAAATGGAAAATAGTCAATAGTCAAAGAAAGTCAACTAAAAAAAACTCTTTAGGTGCTTTTTTAAATCAACCTTTAATGAATGTAATTCTACTCATATTTTAATGAATTCTATGCCGTAAAGAACATGCAAACACTGCAAACTATTTTGCTAATATATGAATGGAAAATAGTGTTTATATATAATTTTAAATATTTGCAAAATAACGAGTGACACGCAACACCGAGGCAGCCCGGGTTGCCAGGTGTGTGCAAAGCACTTGATGTGCGGTTCAAAATTAATCCTGCCTCCAATCTTTAGTGCTAAATTTACCCCCACACTCCATCATAACATCACAAGTCACGAGACACCTTTTCACCTCGACTAGAAATCTCGTCTGGTTGTCCAGTCTGTTTTAGTCACACAAAAGTGTTCTTGAAGCTTCGTATGATTACAGTTAAACCGCTGAAGTCACATGGAATATTTTGACAATATTTTTGGTTCCTTCTCTCAACTTTCATCTAAAATATCTTAATTTGTGTTTTGGAGATGGACAAAGTCTAAAGCCACGGTCACACTGCCCTTTTCACCACATAAACCTTCATTCATACGCATGCAAATGCGACAGACCGCAAACGCAAGCTCATGCGACAAGTTTCGCAGTTCACTGCATTGGAAAGTTCAAGCTTGGGGAACTCTGACCTGCGAAATCGCATCACGTGGCTGCGTGAGACCAATAGAAGATCAAAACATGACCTCTCTGTACAGAAATGTAAAATATGGACCAAACGCT
>CAIGQW010053582.1:216457-227869 GCA_903798125.1 Danio choprae
TATCTATCTATCTATCTATCTATCTATCTATCTATCTATCTATCTATACTTTTTAAGTTTATGTTTTGATGAGTATGAAATGATTTACATTGTGAATGTATTGTTCCTTTGTACCTTTTCCAAGGGAAGTGTGTTTCTTTTCTGCTGTTTTCTCACCACTGCCTTTTTTATTGAGGAGAACGTCACAACATAATAAACACATTTGCGTATTCCTGTAAATGTCACACACAGCAGAATTTGTTTTATCCTTGTACTTTTTGTTGAGTGAGGCGTCACATTTTTTGCATACGCAGCTGACACTGTTCTCACACCTCCACACAGTGTAAACCTCACAGCAGAAAAAAAGACAGTCAACACACAGATGTGAAACAAACATTCAGCTTTCAAATTCTCTTTAAAGCTTTTATAAAGTCTTTAAAATGGTGTGACAGAATGCTGTTTATGTGAAGCAAGAGGACACAGACACAGCACAAAATAAACATGAAACAGCATGAAATGGATCATGTCTCGTCAATCAGTCAACTGCGGAAAGACCTCAACTAAAAGCCAAAAATATGCCAATATGTCACGCTGTTCACATCAGCCACTGAGTGTCTGTGAGATCTATTTAGTTATATTACATTAAAGAGGAGCATTTTGCCTATGCATTATATAATGTATTCATTATATATTTTTAACTTTCACATCATTAAAAGTTACAGTTTTACATGTAGTTGTAAACAAACCTGTCTGTAATTTTGACCTAACAGACAGAGTTCCCTGTATAATACACAATATTTTTCAAAAGATTGTTTTTCCTACACTGTAAAAAATGATATGATCAATTAGTCATGATAGCATATGTTTTTAGCTCATTGTAACTCATTAAACTAAGTTAATCATGTTCTAACTTAATTTGATAAGTTATGCAAGCTATTTTTAGTCAGTTTAAAATAATATACGTGCAATGGATTCATAAGTAGGGCCAGACAGAATCTGCTTTTTTTTTTTTGCTATTTTTTGCTAAATTTTTCGCTATTTCTGCGGAGAATTTTGTAAAGAATCTGCGGATTTGTGCAGAATGATTTTAGGAGTACCATAACTAAAAACTTAATGTTGTAACAACTCGGTGGAGGATGACACAAAAGACAAAAGACAGATTTATTGACAAACACTTACTGGATACAAACTGGATACAAACTGGATACAAACTGGATACGCAGACGGGACAACGACGCTGACACAATACAATACCGGACAACGAAGGATACACACGGAAGGGCATAAATAGACAGGGGTGATGATAACTAAGGAGACACAGGTGAAATAAATGAACACTGATGAAGGCGGGAAAAGGACAAAGGGATCACATGACGATAACAACAGAGGCACATGGACAGAACACTGACGGTCCCCCCCCCCCCCCCCTTTTTGAAGGCGCGTTCAAATACAATGCAAAATTATTAGTCCTGTGAATTGTTTTTCTATTTCAAATATTTCCCAAATGATGTTTAGCAAGGCAAATATTTTTTCACAGTATTTCCTGTAATGTTTTAATGTAATGGTCAATTTTATTGAACCTCTTAAGCAATATTTTTTAATATTATAATAATTTATATATTTTTTGATTGGCTACAGAACACATCATTGTTATACAAAGACTTGCCTAATTAAGCCCATAAAACCTTTAAATTACACTTTAAGCTGAATACTAGTATAGTATCTTGTAAAAGGTTTAGTAAAATATAATTTACTGTCATCATGGCAAAGATAAAAGAAATTAGTTATTAGCTATTATATTTATTCATTCATTCATTCATTTTCTTTTCGGCTTAGTCCCTTTATTAATCTGGGGTCACCACAGCGGAATGAACCGCCAACTTATCCAGCATATGTTTTACGCAGCGGATGCCCTTCCAGCTGCAACCCATCACTGGGAAACTGGCTAATAATCACTGGCTAATAATTCTGACCTCAGCTGTATGTAGAACATTGAAGTTTGATGATTTGAAGTAAAATTTAAAAAAATTAGAGTAGATTTGTAAAATTGCAGATTCAAAGTAAAATGTAGTTTATATTCACCAAAAAACAACTGTCAACATGTGTGGACATAACGGAACAGTGAAGTCAAAATGGATTACAAGTTTAATTCTGTAATCTATTAAATTTTTTTCAACAATGTAATGTATTGCCTTATATCGTAAAACACAGACATTTATCAACATGAATATCTATTTAGGGCTTTCAAGTTTGTTTTTGTTTTTTTTGTAATTATATTGTAATAGCATTGTTCTTAATAACTGAGCTGATATGAATAGCATCATGTCATTATGAACAATAAATTCCATATTGTCAGCTGTGACTTATGTCCCATTTTACTCCTTTGCTGCATGCTGCACATATGTGGACAGTTCATTTAAAAAAAAATAATTGTCAAAATTAAAATAGAACTACATCTTTGGGTTTCCATCACATTAAAGTTCAAAAATATTTGTAAAAATCTAGATAATGTTTTCCATAATTCATCCATGAAAAAACATCAGAAAGTAATTCATAAACAAGTGTTTAATGATCTATACCTTCTGCTCCTTTTTTTCCTCTCTTGACTGTGCTTGCTCTACCACTGGGCTCAATGGGTCTCCTGGTGCAGCTCCACGTCTGGGCTCAGTGTAGTACATATAGTAGCAGTGGTTAATCTTGCATTGCAAATAATTGTTGCATGATGACATTATTAGTAGAAGACAGTGATAGCCATGTGCTAAATGCACCAGAAATTATGTAAAAAGATTTTTCAATGAGGTCGAAAGAGTTTTCATTCATTCATTCATTTTCATTTCAGCTTAGTCGCTTTATTAATCTGGGGTCGCCACAGCGGAATGAACCGCCAACTTATCCAGCATATGTTTTACTCAGCGTATGCCCTTCCAGCTGCAACCCATCTCTGGGAAACATCCATACACACCCATTCACACTCATACACTACGGACAATTTAGCTTACCCAATTCACCTATACCGCATGTCTTTGGACTTGTGGGGGAAACCGGAGCACCCGGAGGAAACCCACGCCAACATGGGGAGAACATGCAAACTCCACACAGAAACGCCAACTGATCCAGCCGAGGCTCGAACCAGCAACCTTCTTGCTGTGAGGCGAACGTGCTATCCACTGCGCCACCATGAGGCCTGTCGAAAGAGTTTTAAAAAATAATAAAGATAAAAATTATTATGTACAGTGAAGTATGATGAATATTCATTCATTCATTCATTTTCATTTCGGCTTAGTCCCTTTATTAATCTGGGGTCGCCACAGCGGAATGAACCGCCAACTTATCCAGCATATGTTTTACGCAGCGGATGCTTTTCCAGCTGCAACCCATCCCTTGGAAACATCCATACACACCCATTCACACTCATACACTATGGACAATTTAGCTTACCCAATTCACCTGTACCGCATGTCTTTGGACTTGTGGGGGAAACCGGAGCACCCGGAGGAAACCCACGCCAACACGGAGTATGATGAATAATACATTTTTATTTTTATTTATGCTCTGCTACTTAAACCATGGAATTCAAATAGGTGTCATGACTTGTTTGGTTTAGACTAGTTTTGTTTTGTTTTTTCCCGAAATGGGTCATAACCTTTAAGCCAGTTATATAAAAGGGTAAATGCCAAAGATACAGTAGGTGGTTTACCATCTAATCAAGCAAACTAAAGTGAAGATGGATGCCGGTGTAGACGAGAGATTGAGTAAAGATGTTGGGAAAGAACCTCATTTGCACAACGTCAGCATGAAAGAATACAAAGACGTTGGAGAAAATAACTTCACTTATCAGGCTTCTTGATCTTTACAACTTTGCAGAGCTTTTCACATTTCCAAACAGCTCCATTACACACTGCATGAAAGGTAATGTTTGGGAAAAAATAAACATAATAGAGCACATTTAATATAATGCCTGTGTTTATGCAACTGACCCCAGTGATGCTTGGTTTAGAAACTAAATGTATAATTCCTTTTAAGTCACTAGTGTGAAATATTTGAAGAATAACTTGAGTCAGTTTGTCAGTGAAGTGACTGTAACGTTGCTAATGTTTTCAAGCCCTGCTGTGCCGGTGCCAGTGATGAAAAGCGGTTTTGTTTTGGCGGTCGGACAATCTGCACAGTCTGAGAGAACCACAGTTCGTGGCTTTTGTTGCTGAACTCATAAAGGAAAGTGCATTAGACAGCATTCTGTGCAGCATCTGGCCTCATGGCCAGTAAGTTATTCCAGATTTCACACTTCTGCTCCAATCAACCATGCCAAGCAGAAAGCGCAGTTATTATTTAAGTTCTTATCTCATCAAGATGATTAACTGCGAAATTATGGGCCCGAGCTTTGTTTATCTGTTTGAAATGAGAGACTGCTGGAAAGCATTTTGGAAGCAGTTAAAAAAGTTAAAAGTTAAAATACATTAAATAAGATTAAAGAAGCATGTTTACAGTGGTAAAGCAAGCCATACTTTGAATTCTTCAAGAGAGAGCTTTTTTTCTTCTTTTTTTGAGGTTTATTTATGACTTTTTTCACTTAACAAAGGGCTATTTTTCCCAACGGTCAAATCATCTGTCTGAATTAAATGAAACATTGCAGCATGGGCTTCTTTTAGACCACTACACACATTTCTTTTCAACAAAGACTTCATGTTTTAAATTAAATTCATGACCGCAATGTGCAATCCTGTAATGCTGAAGCTGTTTGAAACAACAAAGTGTTGAGCTCTGAGAAAACTGCTGCTAAATGTTTGATTTTCTTTTCCATGTCATGTCAGCCTATGATCATCAAAATGATTAACTGCATGATGGAGGAGGAGGACATTATTACTAATTCATGACGTATATTACAGTTTGAGAATACAAACAATACAAACATCACAAGATATTTCAACCCCTGAAAGCCATGATTGTTTTCAGTGAAGTGTTATTCAAATGACGTATAAATGAGCGTTTAAATAACGTTTAAATCACAGTTCATGTTCACAATCAGTTTCCTACGAAGAGGATGTATATATTCCGAGCTGTAAAGAAGATGCAATGCCTGTATAATTTTCTTTTTTTGCATCCAGACAGCCACTGTAGAGATTGTTGATGCTCAAGGCTGTTCAAAAGAGAGCTTGGTTCCAGAGTAAACTTTTATAAATAAACACAGCTGCTGCTTGACTTAGACATGAGAACTAAGACATCTCCATTTAGTCTTCTGGTAGCTGAGGGGGGCATTTATATTGAAGATAAAACAATTTACCACTCTGTCTCAAACTTTAAGGACTAAAACATTAGCAGGATTTTTGTTGCACTAAATTTTATTAAACGTTTTATTTAGAATTGCATAAAAACAACAACATGTATAAAAAGCCATCAGCCTTTCGATTTATCGATTTATTTAGGTATAAAAATGTTGTGCACAATGGCACACACACCAATAGGCCTCCACCTGGTCTAACACATGGCATCCACACTACTCCAAATATTTGGCCCGCGAAAACTGAGCATTTTGCAACATAGGCTCATTCTAAAAGTGTAGCCCTATACGTCTTTAAAAC
This sequence comes from Danio choprae, assembly GCA_903798125.1. Classification (NCBI taxonomy): domain Eukaryota; kingdom Metazoa; phylum Chordata; class Actinopteri; order Cypriniformes; family Danionidae; genus Danio; species Danio choprae. The sequence continues at coordinate 222,013 of CAIGQW010053582.1, forward strand.
GAACGCTACGGGACGGTATGATGCTGTTTCTTTTCGCACTTAACAGCTGACCACTTACCTCCATGTGGACTGCTTTCCCGCTTTTACCAGTTTGTCCAGAGGCTCGCCACGTATACGTCAGAGGATTTGAGATGCAGAGTGGAGATGACTGTGACAAGAAAGGTTCCAGAAAGCAGGTAAGACAAGAGCAAAAGCCAAAAAATAAAATAAACAAGTAAATAGCAGGGTGAGAATGTGGTAAAATCTGAAAACATGGTAAAAATCAGGCTGCCACTAGGGCTTTTCTTTTTCTGGATTGCTTTTGAAAGCACTGTCGGTTGGGTTTAGGGAAGGGGGTGCGCGGTCAATCTGTGCTTTTGAAAACACTATCAGTTGGGTTTATGGAAGGAGGGTGGGTAAGTCGATCGGTCAGTCAGTCAGAGATTGGCACTCGCGAGAGAAATTTGAGATCTCAAAAAGCATACACAGCTGCCTCTGGTGGATTCGCGAAAACAAAAACTGCAAAAAAAAAATTACCTCCTGGGACGTATTTGGTGCTCTCTAGAAATGTATATAGGGCTACGTTTTCAGAATGAGCCTGGGTTGGCATTTTGAAAATCATGAAGAACCTGTTTTAGTTTGAAAAGCACAGCGTTGCATTTCAGAAATGCAGACTTTTGAAATTGACAATAAAATGGACTACAGGGAAGTATGACAAAACCTTTCTTCCGTTTTACACTAATGTCATTTATAGAGACATATCCTCCACAAATAAAGCATTGTTTTTGTGCAGTTCTTTGCACAACACTAAATATATACCACAAAACAACTTAACTTTGTCTATGAAATGTAACTGAATACACTTGTCTCACCTCTCTATCTCCATATGGACAAATTTCCTGGTGGTCAGTTTGCTCAGTAGCTCATTTGGTAAAGTGTTTTATTTGTGATACTTGTTTCACAAAAGAGATAGAAACAATGCGGTCAATGTAAAACTATGTGTTTACTATAAGTTTACTTTTGAAAACACTATTGGTTGCATTTAGATAAGGCTTTAGGTCAGTCGTTAACTAGTGATCTGTACGACAAGCTCCACCTTTTTGTTGATGTCTGCAAGAAGGTTACAAATCTCAAACATACAACAAAAAGCACCCTTTGAGATTGACAAAAATGTAGACAGCACCCCCTAGTGAATTTGTCATCTGATAAGTACAAAGAAAAGTAGCGGATCAATGTATTTTACGTTTAGCAAAATGTAAACTGAGACACATGCGACCAATGAGCCGGGGTTATCTTTATGTTAATTATACAATAAAATAAAACAACTATGAACAGTAACAAGAATACCACAGTCATGTTAAACAATACAGTAATTAACAATATATGACTCATGATGTGAAGAACTTTGTGAATGAGAGGTACATATTCTGAAGTCATGTATATCTTGGTGAGTTTGTGTGGGCCAGAATACTATTATAAGGGCAAAATATGTGTCCAACCATGTCCTAGAGAAAATCTGCTTAACTGCTTTAATTCTGCAGTATTTCAGTATACTTTGAAGTGCATATTTTGTGCATCTTCCTTTCAAGCTGCTTGGTCTTTTCACTTTATTACAATTATTTGGCTGGTCATCATGCTATTCACATCTTTCCCCCCTAACACCATCATGATATGCAACCATGCTTCGCAGGGTAGAGGATCTTTACCTATGGCACCTGGGCTTCAGTAGTTTAACCCAAGGGTTGTTTTGTGATCTAATCTGTGCATTACAGGTTTTGCATTGAAATACTGGCAAGTTTCTGAAACAGGTGCAGTTTTGCATGTAGACATTACTGTATGTTTTATTACAAAATGTGTAACAGTATAATTTACTAAATACCTTGCCTATTATCATACCCCTTTGAAATAATTACTTTATTTGTCATACAGCCTGAAATCAAATCATATTTCAAATACTTTTCCAGCCTTTGAAATATTTTTGTAGCCTTCTCCTGACCTGTGCCTTTCAACAACTTTATCCTAAAGGTCTTTTGAAAGCAGTGTGTGCATAATGTACTGCATATTGTAACTAATTATAATAGTAATTATTAATTAATAGAAAATAGGTGAAGCCATAAAACAAGCAACTAACACTGTATGATTGGGATGATTGTATGATTACTTCTTTAAAAGGTTGTTTTTTTCTAGCATTTATGTTACTTTTATGTCAATAAATAAATAAATAAATAAATAAATAAATAAATAAATATATATATATATAAATATATATATATATATATATATATATAATGACAAAAAATGTAACCAGTCATCTTTGGGAAAAAAGTTTTTTTGGGGATTTTGAGGTTTAGTGAACTCTCTGTTGCAGGAATTTCACCATGGCCTAAAATATTTCAGGATTATATCCAAGATACACTTATTCTGAATATTGGGGGATGTGATTTTTCCCAGAAACCTGAAATATGAAAAATACATCTCAGTCTAGATATTTCTACTATATTTAGACTTTTCTTCCTACTTGATTCATCATCTGCTGATTAACAGTTACACATTCCTAAGAATATGAATAAGTAAAGAACAACTGCTAAAGTTTCTTCACCATTTAAGGTACAGAACATTTGTACATTTAAGTTGTCATTACTAAACTGAACAAATATTAAATCCATTTTCATAATTCAGTTATGCTGACATTAGTTGTATATTTCTTTGATGATTTCGTGGAATACCTGTGGCATTAATGTGAAACCTGGTATAACTGATATTATTACCCGAGAATGCAATAAAAGCCAGTTTTCTTATGAAAGATGCTTTTGGCAGCTCATTCAAGCACACCTTTAAGTTCTGTGGAAATCTGCAGAGCATTCTGTGGAGTCCGGTATGAGAGCAGGTTTTGTGTGTTGATCTAGTACTTCAATGCAAAATGTTCTTAATTCCTGACCTGGGAACATATGCAGTTTTTAACTTTTTGGCAGTTAATTTATTCGGCAGACAGCATTTTAAAGAGCCCTGGAAATGCAAGTGAAATTGTTGAGTTTACTCTCTCAGACACTCTCATTGAGTTTACAATACACTCTCAGAAAAAATGGTACAATGTTGTACCAAAGAAGGTACAAACTCTTGTCACTAGGCAGTACCTTTTTATGGAACAGAATTGTACCTTATGACAAAGAAACAAATTTGTACCATTGCAGTTTGTACCTTTAAGGACATGATTTGTACCATGGGAAACCAAAATGTACCTTTATTTTTTAAAACCTGCAGGTACAATATTGTACCAGATACAAACCTCTATCAAAGGTACAAATGTGATCCAAGAAGGTACCACTACAGTGACAAGACACTTAGTACCTTAACAGTGTCAAATGTGTTCCTTCAAGAACTAATAAAAGGCATTTTGCCATTTACAATAAAGAATAAAAAATACTTTAACATAAATCAAAAGATCTAACATTTCAACACTTTCAACAAAAATGTTACAGAAATACATCCTCCCATGTACAAATGTAAAACAATTTGTTCTCCAATTTTCACACAATACCTTTGTAACCACTTAAAAGTTAATTTAATTGACTTAATTTTAAAATAGAAATATAATTATGCAAAAGTATTGTAACGAGATATGCACAATGTTTGATTAGTTTTACAATACTAAAATGTCTGCATGAGCACTTTGCATATGCAGGACTTTTGCCAGCTCACGTGTGTAGTGGAAAGCAAACGCCAGAAGGTGCGGATATCAATAATGAAAATGTATTTATCAGAAAATGCTTACCAAATGTTTATTAAAAATATCTTAAATGATTAGTTTACAATACTTATTGTTTTGTTTTACCAGTTCATTTGTATTATAGAATTTAATAATGAATGTTTATGAGTTACTTTAAACATATGCTTTAAATGATGATTCATGTTTTAATATGGAAATTATTCATAAAATCACTTTGCCTTTCCAGTAATATTTATTTTTATAGATATTGTAATGAAGGAGTTGTGCAACACTTATGTACCTTCATTTCAATTGTACCATAAAAGGTACAGAACAGTATCATAAGAGGCCTTTTCTGTACCATATATGTAACGCCAGTTTGGCGGATGGTGACAGAACGAGACGGAGAAGGAGATACATTAACAAACGGATTTATTGAACACTTACGGGAACATATACTGGATGCGGGAAGACAGGACGACACAGGACGAGACCCACACGAATCAAAATACCGGACAACAATGGACACAGACGAAAGGGTATAAATGGATGACAGATTGATTACACTGATGACACAGAAGGGATGAACACAGGTGGAACAGATTAACAATGACGGTGGCGGGAGAAAGACAAAAGGCACGTGACGACAACAAACGATGACGCGGACGAACACTGACAATATAAGGTACAACTTAAGGAACATTTATTTGTACCACCAGAAAAACCTTTTTTTCTGAGAGTGTACAAAAGTGCACGTTTTTTGAAAATGACTGTAATTAAAGACTTTTTCATTTTATTATTTTTAATTTTTTGGGGTGAACTAACTCTTTGAAACCACACTGTGCTTCTATAAATCTACACTGTGCTTTAAGTGCTGAAAATGGTATGGTCACTTCAAATGGCCTCCTTGAATGAAGGAATCTCTATTCCTTTATCAGACAGCACACTTCAAGTGGATTTTCAGGCTTGATGACTTAATTTCCATACACTATGCTGGAAGTTGTGGTGGCAACTGATGCTAAATTCAGGAGCAGTCGTACAGTGATGCTGTACAGAAAATTTGACCAGTCAGAGGAACATAAAATAAATAAAATAGCAAATGACAAGCATGGTCTCTAGAAAATCAGTATGGGGGTTTCCAAATTGTAGACTTCTAACTCCCAGAGACTTCTAACTCCCATATGAGATTCTAGGGGAATGTCTACTCCTAGGATAACAAGATTTCTCAGAGGGAAGTACATGACAGTGACCCCCACCAATCTAGTAAAAAAGTATTATGTTAATATAGTTCTTGCAGCGACAACATTTCCTCTAGTTTATTTTTCATGCTAACTCATGATATTTGGATACCGAATGGCTTTTGTAATGAGTTTTTTATTGTGCTTAACAAAATTACTTAAAAAGATAATATATTTAACAAAACATGATTGTTTTCATAATGAATTAGAGAAATGCTGGCCTATCAGAAGGAAAGGGCATGTCTTGTCCCCCTATCAATACTTATAAAGCACTATTAATTATATCAGCCTAACCGGGTCACTTTACACTCTTATAAAGTACTTCAAATAGGCTACTCATAAAGTATTCACGGCTGGTTCATGGCTTCTTCTTCTTCTTTTAACCCTAAGAGAAATATTTTTTGGGAAAAAAATTCTTCCGGACCATATCACTGAAAAAAGTTGGTGGGCACCAATGAACTGTATTTCCTGGAATTAATGTTTTCTAAACAGATTCTGAGTAAGGATGTTTCAGTAACACACCCCTGTTATTTAGCGCTATTTAAAATGAGAGTCTGTTTGCATAAATAGCTTCAAGTAATGAGGTTTCTCAATGTTTACACTGTAAATAGACTGTCAGAGTAACTTCTTTAGAAAGTTTCTCAAGCAGTGACTCCTTTTATCGTTGCGCCATTTTCAGGCTAGTCATTAAAGCATCTGACTGCAGTTTTGGTCTTGTAGTTTGAGCTGACGATGAGCTGTGCCCGGCAATGTTTCCTCAGTTCCCAGTAAATGATATTTTTCAGTGTCAACACCCTCTTAGACATGGTTCTCAGGACATCGGCCCTATCTGAGGGTGATCAGTGCACTTGACTGTGTTAATGACCTTTGGAGCCACCAAGAGATAAAGAAGGAACAAACAGGAAAAAAATTAATTCGTGATTTGCTAAAAAAA
>CAIGQW010053582.1:228269-241898 GCA_903798125.1 Danio choprae
TGCAGCATGTTTTAAAATGTCATGAAATATTTATCTTGTTACTAGCAGGACTTTATTTAGCACGTTTCTGGCACATATTAGCATGCTGTGGCCAATATTTCAGCACACAGCTAAATGTTTAATATTAGGCTAGCAATAATGAGCAAGTATGCTAATTTGTTTCTAGGATCTTTAACAATTTGCTAGCATAAACTAAAAAGTTCATTTAGCATTACCTCACCACTAACATGTTTTACAACTATGCTAGCATTTATTAACATGTTGTTTACAAATTTACAACAAACACATGGTTTGACAAAAAATGGTTTTGCATATTGTGAACATTAACATGGTGCTACAATGTTTTCAAGGTTTCAACAACCTTCCAACAAGGTTTCCAACATAGCCTGGTTAGCATCATTAATGTATTGCTAGGATGGACCAACGCTATCTCATGCCAAATCGTAACTTTCTGATTTAGTGGCTAATATGAATTTGTACAATCTTGTACATTTTAGTGCAATTTGCTTATCCCCAATGTTTGGGTTTAGGGGTGGGGTTTGGTGCCACGTCACCTTTTAAAAACTGAATCTATGAATTTGTATGAATTAGCCACTAAACTGACAAAACGTAAAATAGCAACAACTCTATCTTTTTCAACATTTCATTAGCATTCATTAGCATATTGCTAACATGTTTCTTGCTTGTGTTAAGTCATGGATAACATGATTATAGCACGCTGTTTGCATATTTTAGCACAATGTTAGCATGAATTAATATGTTACTAGCATTTTTAACACATGGCTAAGAAACTGTAAGATATTGTGAAGTGTTTTAACACAATGTTAGCATGATGTAACATGTTGCTAGCAATTTTAACACATGGCTAAGACATTGTAAGATATCGTAAGGTGTTGTAACACAATGTTAGCATGATGTAACATGTCGGTAGCGTTTTTAACACATGGCTAAGACTTTGTAAGAAACCGTAACGTGTTGTAACACATTGCGAGCATGAATTAGAGAGGAAGGCAGTTAAATATGCGGTAAGAGTTCATGTTTAAAAGAAGAAATAGCTATATATGCTAACTATTTATTTTAAATATACACAGGTATAGCCTAATCCTAATCTTCAACATCCCAGTCTTCAGGGATCCTTCAGAAGTCGTTCTAGTGTGAGAATTCATTCTAACATCTCGGCTCAGAATGTAGCGCATTAGCTTGTGTGTGCCACTTGGAAAAAGTTCCAGTCCTCAAGTGGATATATAGCTATTATCAGCACTAATTCATTTAAGAAACTAAGAAAATACACAGAGTCTCTTCAAATCAAGTGCCCATGATTCATCTGTGACAAATTGCTGCATAAAATGGCATATCTTGACTTTATCAAAGAAATAACATCTCTACAAGGGCCTGTGTGTAGGCGACCACACGAAAGACTAATATATGGTCAGATTGACAGATAAACGTTTCTGTGCGGTCTGGCCTTAAAAGCATACCCCCTCTCCCCTTACAAATGTCCAATTAAAACCGCACATTAAATGAACTACAGCAGCCGGTCTTGTCCTGCCAGAGTAGAGGTGAACAGCAGGACATTCATTATTTTTTCATTAGTCTAAGACTCACCATTTGGTATTAAATTGAAGATCAAACAAAAAACAACATGTTGACAGTTAGGCGAAAATGAGATGCAGATCAGGAAATTACCTGCAACTGAAAACACATGTGCATTACACACAAGCTGATGCATATCGTGGGAAACGGAGCAACTGCTCAATGGTTTTCCCAGGTCATTATTCAATAACAGTGACGATAAAATGTAATTTTCAGATGTTCAGGTTTGATTCCATCACTGTAATGGAATTCATTCTTATAAACTAGGAACTGTCTTTCCGAGGAACATAAAAACCACTAGAGGAAGTAAACTGAGTGAAAGAATCAATCAGTCTAAAACGGATTTTTTTTCTTACATTATATGGAGAGTGGTCATGTCTAATAATGACGCATAATGACAAAAAATAAAACAAAAAAAACATTGAGTCATGTTTGTACAGTCCATTAGATGACAGGTCATAAAGAGTTGAATGCGTTGCTCAAGATGAAGAATCAACATGTCTATAAACATTTTTATAGCCATCAACTGAGGGAAGAAAACATGCCCGCAATCTTCCCTTTTACAAACCAGAAAGCTGTAAAAGGGCTGTCTAAAAATAACTGTTCTGTCATCATTTAGTCCGCCTCATGTTGCTTTAAACCTGTCTTTCTTCTGCAGAGCACAAAAGAAGATATTTGAAGAACGTTAAACAACGCTGTCCCTTAATGTAAATCACGACAGGACCTTTTATTTTTGGTGAACAATCCCTTTAACACACATGTAGTATACTTTATTAAAACTATTACATTATCAGTAATTTCAGTTAAAAACACTTAAATCATATAAGAAAATTATGTTAAATAAAAACGTAATTGTATGGGATTGTTGTGTAATATGTAAAGTAGCACTATGTAAACCAAACAAATTCTATGATTTATGGAATATCCAAAATTGATTGATTAAATTGATTTTCTCTATAGAAAAATATATATTTTTTAACAATCACTTATAAAATGTTTAAAGACAGACCTACTGTGAGCTCTGTGGTTTTTTCAAGCTTATTTATAATAACATTTGACCTTGCATCATGCACAGAAATGAATTGTTTCGTCCAAATTTTTCCTTTATTCCAAAAAATATTAGGAAATGAAGTAAAGATTATGTTCCATGAAGACATTTAGTAAACTGCTACTCTACATGCATCAAAACTATCCTAACAAACCATTTATCAGTGGAACTGTTAATTATTCATCTGTCAGATGATGGATAAATGTCAATTTCAAAAAATTGACCCTTGAAAATTGATTGGCAGCAGGTAAATTGCTGCAAAAAAAAGCTCATTAACTCTTTACCACGTAACTAAGTCAACTTGGTCTTGCAATGTCAAGATACACTCAAATACACTTATTTAAAATAAGCTGAAACAACAAAATTCTTAAGTTGTTTTTGGGACAACCTCATTTTTGTATGTTCAATCCACTTAAACTTGTAAAATAGGATTCAGTTAACTGAATCGAAAAGTGAATAGAGTGGCACCCAGCCTTTTTTACAGTCTACTTGGATAATATTCAAATGTTTTTCTATGAACATCAAAACTTTTTTTTATCATTCGTAATGGTTGTTAAGTTCCGTATTGATTACAAAATATTGCTTCTTACCTATAAAGCTTTAAATAATCTAGCTCCTGTTTATCTAACCAACCTTCTGTCTCACTACAATCCAACCCGCTCTTTAAGATCTCAAAACGCAGGGCTTCTGGTAGTACCCAGAATAGCAAAGTCGAGTAAAGGAGGTCGAGCCTTCTCATTTATGACTCCTAAACTCTGGAATAGCCTTCCTGATATTGTCAGAGGCTCAGACACACTCTCTCAGTTTAAAACTAGATTAAAGACCTATCTTTTTAGTGAAGCATACACTCAATGCATTGCATAATGGTATGATCCACACAGGTGAGCTGGGTTGACAACCACCTGTAGAACACACTCCTCCTGTCTTCTCCCACCAGACATTGTGTTAGAAACTCTCATATGCTTTACATGTTTGTTTCTATGTTTGTTTATATAACTGCTATTTTCATCTATAACAATCTATTTTTGCATCTGGTTTAAATACACTCTGAACAGCAGCTACGCTAATTATTTTTATTTTTTATTTCCACCTGGGGATACTCATCCCGAGGCCCTACAGACTATGCAGCGCCATTGATGCGATCCTAGACCTGTGAAGAGATGATCCCAAGGTGTCCTGGACCAGGCCGTATCCCAAGCTGATGCTGTGGTGGTCATGGAGTAATGAAGTGCATGAGACTGATTCCTGAAAGGCCACAGTGACAAACAAGTCCACGCTTTGATCCTGTGGGCCAGCCTGACCTCCCGCTGGTGCCCTACCCACACCTGCAGCTTTCCACGATGGACGTCCAGCTTCTCCAGCCTCTGCCTAGACTGCAGCTCCACACAGGAAGTTTGGCCAGAAGAATAATGATCGTGCCCAACAGAGCCTGGTTTCTCTCTAGGTTTTTTTTTTTCCCTTCACTTCGTCAATTGGTGAAGTTTTTTTCCTCGCCACTGTTACCACTGGCCTGCTCGGAACGAGACTTGTGGAGCTGCGCTTCGGTGGATTTGCTCTTCAATGTTTAAACATTCAGCAGTGAAACTTAAACCACACTGAACTGAACTGAGCTAAATTGAACTCCAACTCTGAAATCTGGACTTTACTAGAACATGTTAAGCTGCTTGCAAATATCAGTTAAAATATTTAAGCAAATTGTTTCCCATATTGTAAGTCATATTGACATTACTATTTGAATATCAGTCAATATTTGGAGTTAATATGTGACCATGGAGCACAAAATCAGTCATATGATTTTTGCATTATATGTAAGCTGAATAAATGGATATGAATATATTTGGGCAAGATACAACTATGTGAAAAAAAGTATATATATATATATATATTCATTCATTCATTCATATTTCGGCTTAGTCCCTTTATTAATCTGGGGTCGCCACAGCGGAATGAACCGCCAACTTATCCAGCATATGTTTTACACAGCGGATGCCCTTCCAGCTGCAACCCATCTCTGGGAAACATCCATACACACCCATTCACACTCATCACTATGGGCAATTTAGTCTACCCAATTCACCTGTACCGCATGTCTTTGGACTGTGGGGGAAACTGGAGCACCCGGAGGAAACCCACGCCAACACAGGGAGAACATGCAAACTCCACACAGAAATGCCAACTGACCCAGTATATATATATATACTTTACTTAATATTCTCATCCTTCTTGGCATAAGAGAAAAAATAATAATTTTGACTCAGCTGTGTGTCCATTTTCTAAAATATACTTGTGCAACATACGACTAGTTTTGTGGTCCTGGGTCACATACTTACTTATTCTCAACCATATTAAATGATAAATGTAAAATAATGTTTAAAAGAAAAAAAATCATGAAAACAATTCCTTATTTCAAATGTTTATAAACATTTATTCTCAGAGTTTAGTCTGCTTCAGCTTCCCCCAAACCACCGTCATCAGTCATGAGACTTGCATAGTTTTATCCAAGCTGTACGTCTCTTTCACAATCAACTGACTTGCTAAGACATGATCTGGTCCTGTATATATTTGCAATGGAACGTGGAAAACAAAACCAATGAAGCATGAACTCAAACACACAAGAGAGAGAGAGAAAGAGAGAGAACCACATTCCTCATAGTTTAAACAGGAAGTTCGGCTCCTCATGTCAGCCAGTAAATGTTTATTTATATTTACCACTACGTTTCTAATGGATAAATAAACATGTATTTTCCGGTCTTCAAAAATGGTTTACTTTCCATAAATAAAAATAATAAATACTTTGCGCATTAATATATAGATAGTTGAAATCACAATTATTAGCCCTCCTGTGAAACTGTCATTATATTTCCAATATTTCCAAGTGCTGTTTAAAGGAGAGATTGTTTTCAATACGTGTTTAAACATAATAGTTTTAATAACTCATTTTTAATAACTAACTTATTAGAATGTCTTTGACATGGTGACAGAACATAATATTTTTCTAGTGATTTTGCAAGATGCTAGTATTCAGCTTAAAGTGCAATTTAAAGGCTTAATTAGGTTAATTAGGCAAGTTAGGGTAATTGGGCAAGCCACTGTATAACAGTGGTTTGTTCTGTAGACAATCAGAAATAAAATATTGCTTAAGGGGCTGATAATATTGACCTTAAAATGGTTTAATGAAAAACAAAAACCAGTTTTTATTCTAGCCAAAATAAAACAAATAAGACTTTCTCCAGAAGGAAAAATATTATAGGAAATACTGTGAAAAATTCCTTGCTCTGTTAAATATCATTTAGGAAATATTTGAAAAAGAAAAAAAAATTACGGAAGGGCTAATAATTTTGACTTTATCTGTATATACACACACCACCCAGCTTTATCATCCACAGGTTTAGACTCATCTTTTCAGGCTTCCAGTGACCTGGACTTTCAGCATCCCCTTTTTCATTACAGGAGTGAGCAATCACTCCGTAATCACTCCCACAAATAGAGAGCTTTTGGAGATCAGGAGCTGCTGCTTCCTGGAATTGCTCTGCAAATGTCCATCAGATCCTCCTCGGTCTCCTTAGTCTGCAGGTGGACTGGACTGGTACAGGACGGGGTGAATGCTGTGCACCTTCTCCCTGATGGGTTTGGATTTTGCAGCTTTACAGATCTTGTCCCAGAGCAGATGGGGCACCGGGGGGCTGAGGATGATGAACACCAAAGGGTCAAGGATGGGGTTGGCCGAGAGGAAAAGAAGTGGTATGACATTGCTTCGGTGACGCTCTCGGTGGTAGAGAGTGTTGTGGTAAACTTGAAACTACGGAGACAAGAATTCAGTATGTAAGTTATGCATAAACAGTAAATCAAAACAGTAGAGTAACAGTATTTGTTCTAAATACTGCTCGATGTATGAGTAGAAAGTACCCAATTGAAAAGTACTAGAGTAGTGAGTATTATACTGTGAAAATGATTCCACCTTACCATGCAAATTAAAACAATGTGTCTTTTAAGGGTGTTTCTAAGTGTAAATTAAATTATTTTGCCGATTATATGACATTGCATTTATATAAGTACTAGTGTTGTCAAAAGTATCAAGTTCAGTACTAGTCTGTACTGAAATTAAAAAAATGTCCATTCCTGCTAACATCTGAGTGCTGTTGAGCATGTACCTAAACACCGCTGATTGGCCATCGTGTTCATGTGCTCAACAGAAATGACTGTGGAGCATTTCAAAGTTGCATCGTTCAGCTGGTCTGTCTACGAGCTGACATAAGCAATCCGCTGATGGATCGACTGATCTAAACGGCTTTAAAATGCTCCACTGTCTGTATCTGTGTTTGCACTTGGTGAATATCGGTGAAGACATGGTGAACAGATTACCTTTACGGCCAATCACAATCATGTCTGTTGAGCATGTGAACACAATGGCAAATCAGCGGTGTTTAAGTACACAGCAATCAAATGTTAGAGGGAAATGGAGCTTTTTAAAATTTCAGTACCAATAGTAACCAAACTCGATACTTTTGACAACCCTAATAAGCACCTATAATAAGCAGACAGAAAGCAGATTGCTCTGTTTACACGAGGATCGAAATCTGTGCAGCCTAAGGGGCAAAAATCTAGCTGTGACGGTATGTTAATGCCCAGGTTATGCACTATGAACCCTGACTAACAAGCTATGAGTGTCCAGCTGTTAGCGATGCAAACACGCAGCACTGATAAAACACATACAATTTGTGCATGTATTTGAAACGTAACATTCTGTAGTGCATTTTGTAGCACATGAGAGCGATCAGATGCAATTATTTGTTATATTTAACAAATAATGCACAAACACCCTCTCATAGAAGAGCAATGGCCAGTGTGTAACCCAACACAGAGTTATTTATTTACGACCCAGAAAAGAATGTGCTCTTTTCTTTCTAACCAGAGTAAGGCTCCTGCTCCTACAAAGCCCATCTTAACACTTATGCCCTTTTTTTTTTAATCAACTATGATTCATACAATCATGTATTCTCTCTATGGGTAATCAAGTGTTTATTGACAGTCTGTTGCTTGTGTATTAATGTTCTATGCAGTGAAACTCTTGGAATTAATGCTTTAACGCTACTACAGTTAAACATGATGGTATAGGCCATGTCTGGTATTTATGCGGTGCTACTTTGAACACTAGTAAGTGAATCTGAATCACAGATCCCAATAGAAATCAATGGTAAATATGTGCAATGTGTTACCAGAAACAATGGAATATGGGTCACTATTGTGATAGTGACTAGCAAAGCAACAAGTCCAGTGTGCTAGTGAGTAATTTATGGATGTGAGTGTTTGAGTCAGTGCACTTGCATGTGATGAGAAAAGATAAAGAAATACACCCTAAAAATGTGAACGTACGGTGGTGCTAACAGGGTCTCATCTCATGTGGTCTCGTATAACACGGCTTTTCAGTCTTTTAGATCATTTATCATTCTCATGAAAGAGATTCATATCTTAAAATGTAAAAGGCACTGTATATGGTTTCTTGTAGAAAGACCCAATTTGTATTGCAAATAATAACAAGTATCAATTGAAAAAGTATAAAATATTATTGATCAAATATGAAGTTTATATAAAGTTGTATTATTTTAGTACTGTATTTATCAATTTGCAATTCATGTTAATGTCATTTTTATTCTTTTTTTATTTCATTTTATAATTGTTTTGTATGCATTTTAGTTTGCAGGATTTCCATCAGATTTTCTTTTTGTATGAATTATTGTAAAATGATTGCATTTGTATACAGTTTCCATTTGTTTGTTTGTTTTTATACCATGTGTTTATCTCAATAAATGTGTGCATTTTTTAAAATATTTTTATTGTATTAACTAAAATATGTTACTTTTTCGTAATTACTTTCTATTCTTATTTATCTTATTCCCTCCCATGCAGACCAATATTTGCGGTTCAATATATTATATCTATTTCTCTATTTGTAGTCTGAAAGAGAAAGTAGCACTGGATCTCTATCTTTAGTGAATAGAGAATTAACTTTGATGTGAACTTCTCATTCTATAGAAAAAATAAAAAATAAATTGCACATCCAATTAAATAACATTATGTAAAAATAAATCTTAGCCTACAAACTTTTATTATTAAGAGCTAAATAAACTGAGAGTGTAGTTTAGACAGCGTTTACCCTGCTGAAAAGTAAAACAGAAACCATTAAAGAAGTTAATATGGTTTCCACTACAAATAGCATTAAAAATATTTTGAAACCAGTACATTTTAATGGTTTCTATAGTGTGTTTGGGGTCATTTTATCCATTATTATGATTTATTAATTTTCAACATGCTACCACCAATAGAAAGCAGAAAAAATCCTATAGAGACCCAAAGGCACCATTAAAGTTTAAACCTAATATTAAATATAATTTCCATTATAACCATTTCAAATTCTAAGATGGTTTCTATTTAGTCTTTCTTTCTTCCTTTCTTTCAATTGGGAGCATGAATGTTAAAGTCAAGTGAAAGCTCGAAAGAGACAAATCTGTAACTGTCTTACCACAAGAGGAAGAGAGCAAATGACGAATGATATTGTCATGAACAACAGGAGCAGCAGATGTTCAACCTCGTTGGTGATGGAGCGGTGTCTCTTGTGTCCGCGCTGCCGCCGGACTGAGCTCCGGTGCGCCTTGAGCCTCCGGAACATGATCGAAAGGTGATAAATGACGGACGCGTTGCACAAAACAGTACACACTATCATGAGCAGCAAACAAGACGCGTAGATGATATTAAACGCCTTGTGTTCGCTCGCAGACGGGTCCATATCAATGAAGCACCACGTTCCCGGACAGTACTGGACATACTTCCCAAACCCGAAGAAAGGTGTGACGCAGAAGAGCGCGCACAGCAGGTAAATGAGCGCGATGGTGATGTACCCGCACCGTTTACTCAAGCGCTTCTCGTAAAAGAAAGGATGGCCAATGGAGAGCCAGCGCTCCACGGCCATGGACAGAAGAATGGCGAGGGTCACCACGCTGAAAAATGTCATCGCGTATCCAAAGTGTCCGCAGACCAGCCGGTTTTCATTCATCCCGAGCAGAGACGTGTTCTTGAAGTGCGCAGTTAAAACTAGAGGACTGACGGAGAAAGTTCCCAGCAAATCCGTGATGACTAGAAATGTGACCAGGACTTGGAACAGAGATGCCGGTTGTTTCCTCCGCCGTATTTCCAAGAGGATTAAGGCGACCACATTCCCAAGGACACCAGTGGAAAACATGATCGCGTTTACTGTGGGAGATCCTCCAGAGACGCTGATCTGCTCGCGGCAACTGACATTCTGTGACGCCATGAAAGTTATTTTATTGTCCATCCCTGGGTAAATGTGCTGGTCGAAGTGGTATATATGAGGGAAATTTCATGGTACAGAAGAATTAGGATCCATACTTATAGTGAAGGCGAGCTTTTACGCGCAGCCCGTGCCTTTGAAACGAAAGTGAGGTGGGGTTTCAGTTGAGCGCGCTCTGACGTCAACAGCTAATGACTCACTCTAACGTAGCTTTTAGTCAAGTGGATTCAAAACTCAAGCAATTGATTTAAAACGTTTTACTGAAGTACTTAATAATGCGTCCTCAGCCTGTATGATAACAAACTAAATGAAAATTAGCCCAAATAATACATGAAAGTGAAATAAAGGTATTTATTAAAATGTTTTTGCAAAAATATATTATATAAGGAATACGATTTTAATATTTAACGATACATTTACCCGACAATTATAAACAGAATTTAAAATGTATGTATTTGCATAAATTATTTTAACCGTTAATGAAGTTTAATAATACAAGCTCGTCTATTTATATTTTGGTTTACCATCTGCATGGCGTCATGACGCCTCCCAGTGGAGAAGATTCAAGAGACAGACGAGCTTCTGAAGAGATGATGGTTGCTAAATCATGTAATTTCCCAAACCTGTTAGTAGGAACAGTCGGGAACTTCAGTTATCATCATTAAACTGATCCATTTAATCTTCAAATCAACTGGAGTTCCACAGGGATCAGTGTCAGGACCACTTTTATTCTCCATTTACACCTATTTACAAGCAAAATAATCAAATCTGGCTTCCAATATTATTCTCAGATGATTCTCCCTGTACTCTCTGGCATTCACAGATTATCTGACAAGTATGTCTGTCTAGTTATAGTATTTCTACAAAATATTGATAGAAAACAAAGCAGCTGTTCATCCTAGCCAAGCACCACCCATTGCCAAGACCATGTCATTTCAATAGACAAACTCAACCATCTCCCACTCAGACAGCCAAGAGATTTGACAACGACATGTTGTTTGCACCTTAAATACCACAGTCAAGACATCCAGTTTCTTCATGCAGAAAATCCAAAATGTTGGTTGAAACACTGACACACATATCACTTCACTCAAAGAAGAATACTGCATGATCCCTCCTCTCTGAATGAGCAACGGCTTTCACAATGAGGCCAAAACTTTCTATCCAAAACATTAACTTTCTCTGTTCCTCTTTGGTGGAGTAATCTGCCAACCTCTGACATTCACACAACTTGCTGAGACCATCACATCTTTCACAGCAGAAGAGACACCTCTTTAGTAAGCATTTAACCACCCCACACCCTTAAACCAATGCTCTTACGCAAACACAAAAGCACACACAAATCCTTCTTGGCATTTCTCCCTCTTCTCTTATTTGCTTTTTGATCTACAGCAGTTGTATACTGTATGACAATATTACTTATGCTCTTCTAAGTTGGTTTGGTATAACTGTCTACAAAATGCATTATTTTAAATGTGAAGATTTTTTGTTGTTCTGAATGACTTCTGTTTTTCCATAATTACCAACATTCTTCAAAATATCTTACTCATAAAAACAAAATCATATAAAGTTGTTTTGGGGAGTTTCCTCCACAAGTCCAAAGACATGCGCTATATATAGCAAAAAGACGAGCGTTGAATTAACTCTCACAGAGTTAATTTCAACACTTTTTATGAGTTTATATAGCTCCACACTTTCTGGAGTTAAATTAACATTATACAAATACATAAAAATATAACACTAAAGGTAGAGTTGGTTTTTTTACTCCCAAGAAGTGTTAAAACAACTGTTATACATATATCATAATTGAATAAATATAATAGCTTAAAATGTACTTATCGCCAAAAACTACACCATGCTGTTAACCATTTCTCTCAGAGACAGACTAACTTGAAATGTGTGGGGGGCTGAGTGCTTGGGCGGAGTATCATCATAACTCCTCGTAGGAGTTAAAGCAACTCTGATGATCAACTCTTTTAAATGACTCCAACACTTGACACGATTCTACATTATATGTGTTAAAATTACATTTTGAGAGTTGAAATTAACTCAGAAAGATTTAACATCGAAATTTCAACTCCCCAGTTTTTGCTGTGTAGGTGAATTGGGTAAGCTAAATTGTCCGTAGTGTATGTGTATGAATGAGAGTGTATGGGTGTTTTCCCAGTGATGGGTTGCAGCTGGAAGGGCATCCGCTGCGTAAAAAACATATGCTGGATAAGTTGGCGGTTCATTCCGCTGTGGCTACCCCTGATTAATAAAGGGGCTAAGCCAAAAAGAAAATGAATGAATGAATGGATAAAGTTGTTTTGTTAACTTTTTGTTAACCCAGTCCAAACCCCATCAAATTCAACAAACAGAGAGAGAGTTCATGAAAAGCTGATAATGTAAAATGTCAAGCCAAAAATAACAAAAACATATATAAAACATTTTTATGTACTTCCAGTTTGTTACTTACGTACTTGAAAAATGTAAAGGCGAACTTATATGTATAATATTCGTCATTGTTCATATGTTTATTATATTGATAAGTGATCCTCATTTATGTCAATATAAATAATTATGATAGTTATGTTATCTATAGGCTGGCACGGTGATGCAGTGGGTAGCGCTGTCAACTAATAGCAGGAAGGTCGCTGGTTCAAGCCCCGGCTGGGCCAGTTGGCATTTCTGTGTGGAGTTTGCATGTTCTCCCCGTGTTCGCGTGGGTTTCCTCTGGGTGCTCCGCTGTCCCCCACAGTCCAAAGACATGTGGGGTAGGTGAATTGGGTAAGCTAAATTGTCCATAGTGTATGTGTGTATGTCCTGGTCCTACAGGTTGGGGGTTGAGCATTGGGATAACAACTAGATGTTAAGAAACACCAATATGGTGCGGCTAAATATCAACTTCAATATAAATGTTATCCATAAAGCTTTGTTGTTTCTTTGCACAAACCGTTTTCTATTCAAAATCTGATCACATCTGTGCACTGGATGCTTTGCATCGTCCTAAAACCCTATTTTAGACATTTTGGTGGTTTTGTGGTCTTAGTGTGGTTAAGGCATCCTTTCATTTAAGATCACCACATCGTCACATCTCATGAACTTCTTCAGTGACAATTATATTTAAGGCGCACACTAGATCGAAGCTGCTCTCTCTCGAAATGAAGAACTGCTGGATTATAGCTGTACTTTTAACAAATGTTCATTTTATGAAAGCGATTCAAAAGGACAGACTTTTCCCTTTTGGATTATCTGAAGGGGATTCGGTTCTTCAGGAAGGTGATGATGAAGTGTCCAAAGCCCTGAAGATAAAAAAGCCTTTACAGTTCTACGACATGCAGTTCAACATTCTTTATGTAAGCTACGCGATTTTGCTTTTTGCTATTACATTTAAATGTCTTGTGTGTGTGTGTGTGTGTGTGTGTGTGTGTGTGTGTGTGTGTGTGTGTGTGTGTGTTTTCTATTGTTAAATAAGGGTAAAATAAATGTACCCTTATCACATCAGATTTTGCTAGTATATAGATGCATATATATATATATATATATAGGGCCTCACAGTGGCGCAGTGGGTAGCACGTTTGCCCTTACAGCAAGAAGGTCGCTGGTTCGAGCCTCGGCTGGGTCAGTTGGCGTTTCTGTGTGGAGTTTGCATGTTCTCCCTGTGTTGGCGTGGGTTTCCTCCGGGTGCTCCGGTTTCCCC
>CAIGQW010053582.1:241998-257428 GCA_903798125.1 Danio choprae
GTGTGTGTGTGTGTGTGTGTGTGTGTGTGTGTGTGTGTGTGTTTTCTATTGTTAAATAAGGGTAAAATAAATGTACCCTTATCACATCAGATTTTGCTAGTATATAGATGCATATATATATATATATATATAGGGCCTCACAGTGGCGCAGTGGGTAGCACGTTTGCCCTTACAGCAAGAAAGTCGCTGGTTCGAGCCTCGGCTGGGTCAGTTGGTGTTTCTGTGTGGAGTTTGCATGTTCTCCCTGTGTTGGCGTGAGTTTCCTCCGGGTGCTCCGGTTTCCCCCACAAGTCCAAAGACATGCGCTATAGGTGAATTGGGTAAGCTAAATTGTCCGTAGTGTATGAGTGTGAATGGGTGTGTATGGATCTTTCCCAGAGATGGGTTGCAGCTGGAAGGGCATCCGCTGCATAAAACATATGCTGCATAAAACAAAAGTAAACAAAAGTAAATAAAAATGCATGTGCTACCAGACTCATTTAACATGTAAAGTCTACAATCTAAAATGTGATTTGCTATTGTATGGCAAGCCATTTTAATATTTAACCTAAAAAAAAAACATTTAGCATACATTGTTAGTCTTAACACCTTAAATTAACAATTAACCCTTGTAAATGAATCCACTAAAAAATCTTTTCGTTTGGTAATCTTTATTTACATCAATCAATCAATCATTTTCTTTTCGGCTTAGTCCCTTTATTAATCTGGGGTCGCCACAGCAGAATGAACCGCCAACTTATCCAGCATTTTACACAGCGGATGCCCTTCCAGCCGCAACCCATCACTGGGAAACATCCATACACATTCATCCACTACAAACAATTTAGCTTACCCAATTCCCCTATAGCGCATGTCTTTGGATATGTGGGGGAAACCGGAGCACCTGGTGGAAACCTACGCGAACACAGGGAGAACATGCAAACTCCACACAGAAATGCCAACTGACCCAGCCGAGGCTCGAACCAGCGACCTTCTGGCTGTGAGGCAATTGTGCTACCCACTGCGCCACCACGTCACCCTCTTTAATTACATTCTTGGGTGAAATATTTTTAGCCAGACCCCTCTAACCATTAGTTTTATGCCGGTGGCGTGAAAGATGAGAAGATAAGTAAAAAACAGAACCCCTCCCTAAACTTAACATTCCACTTCAGTTGCAAATACATCATCATATTGAAATAAAGTCTGCAGCAACTTCCTGTTCATGTGGACTTTAAAATGCTGAATATTCACACAGGCACTCTGTGATGAATTCTTTCTTCTTCAGGTTTCCACAAACGGCTTTTTGTCCCTTCAGCCTCCTCCTGAAGAGAGCCAGTATCTAGGAAACACATTTCCTCTGAGTTTCTCTGCCATCGCACCTTTCCTGACAGACTTTAGTTCAGAACGAGGGAAAGGATCTGTGTTTTACCGTGTGGAGGAGTCTTTAGATGTATTAAACCGGGCTTCTGAAATGGTTCAACATGGTTTCACTGGTTCTGCATTTAAGTCCAGCCACACAGTCATCGCCACATGGGACAACACTGAATGTGAAGAGCTACTTCAGTTCCCATTTACGCATTGTGTAATATACATTTGAATTTTTTTGTTTATCTTGTATTTTAAGGCATTTTGATTCATAGAGCTGTTGTTATCTGTATTAAAGGAACACTACACTTTGGAGTTAAACAGTTGAGTTTTACCATTTTTAAATCATTCAGCTGATTCATTCAGTCTGATGGGAGCACTGTTAGCTTAGCTTAGCATAAATCATTCAATCGGATTAGACCATTAGCATCTCACTCAAAATTTTCAAAAACGAGTTTCAATATATGTCATTGTGCCTGCTGCAGCCACACTAAAAAAATTCAGGCCATATACATTGTTTGCCACCAGTTACCTTAAAAAATGTTGTGAATCCAATTTAAAAAAATTTCACTGCATGGCACAGCAGCAAGTATTATGCTGGAATGAGAGTATAGTTTCTAGCCAGATAGTTCCTAGAAAATAAATATCTTACATTTTTCATCAGTCTCAGTACACAATGAAAGTACTAATTTTAAATAGGAAATTATCTAAACTTTTTAAAAACAAATTGAGCAAGATGCTAATGGTCTAATCCGATTCAATTATTTATGCTAAGCTACGCTAAAAGGGATTTCACCAGACTCGACGATCAGCTAATTGGATTTTAAAAAGGGTAAAACTTAACTTTTTAACTAGGGAACTTGTAAAATGAACCGATTTCCCAAAAAAAGTGTTTGAAGTGAACTACTGTTCTGATTTGTATGCAGGTGACCAGTTTCCAGATTGTTTTGGCAGGTAATAAATCAGATACATATGCCGTGTTCCTGTATCCCGAGGATGAGCAGCAGATGCTAAATATCAATCACAATTATGCTAACATGTCAAAAGGACATGCCAAACTGCAAGCTGGTTTTAACAGAGGTGATACATCGACCAAAGGAGAGCTGTTTTACAGTCTGCCTGGCTCTGAAGGGAACATCAACCTCTATAGGTCCGTGCAGAATACCCTAATTCTTCTGCCCTTTTTAATTATAATTCTACATTGTAAAATGATTTGTTATTATCTATCAATTGGTAATAAGTCCTAAATATTTAACTATTAAAATGAAATTTATTTATCATGTATTTATTTTTTTAGGATGGCAAATAAATATAATACATGTTGTAAAATGTAAAGTCAAGGCGATACAGGAGAGAATGATTATATAGTGACAATGTGTGGATAAAGAATACTATTCATTCATTTTCTTTTCGGCTTAGTCCATTTATTAATCTGGGGTCGCCACAGTGGAATGAACCGCTAACTTATCCAGCACATGTTTTACGCAGCGGATGCCCTTCCAGCTGCAACCCATCACTGGGAAACACCCATACACACCCATTCACACACATACACTACAGACAATTTAGCTTACCCAATTCACCTGTACCGCATGTCTTTGGACATGTGGGGGAAACCGGAGCACCCGGAGGAAACCCATGCAAACACAGGGAGAACATGCAAACTCCACACAGAAATGCCAACTGACCCAGCCGAGGCTTGAACCAGCGACCTTCTTGTTGTGAGGCGATTGTGCTACCCACTGAAGAATACTAACTTAGATTAATTCTATTTAATTTGTCAGCATTAGTTATCTACAGGGCATTTCACAGTGCACTCAAACCCACATTATCATTGTAATACTCACTAACTCATGCTTTTATTTCATGGCTAATTTATTTTTACCCCATTTATTTATTAGCAAATTCTGAATTGCATAATAGGACCATGATCTCTGCTCTGCATAGTGACCTTTACTGACATTTTAGCAGTTTGAAACTATATAGGAATCTTGTTGGGTCATTCATATGTATATGCATGTATATATGTATATAATACAGTGCATTGTTTCAAACTACTAAAGATGTCAGAAACATCACTCACAAAATCATATGGAAAAGTGAAGTGAGATAAACCAGTTTTCCGTTTTCAGTTTATTTTTAAATGATTAATGGTTAACTACAGTTGCCTGAACAATACATTTATCTTATATTTAAGTTTTTTTTACAAAACAAATCTAATTTAATTAGAAAAAACACTGTATATGTTAACATTAAAACAAAACAAAAAAACTCCAACTAACATGAACAAACAATGAACAACATTAATGTCACTATAGCATTAACAGAGATGAGCAAATGCTTTAACAAATATACTAGTCATTTTTCAGTCATGCATTAACTAATGTTGACAAATGACACCATACTGTACCATGGGACATAAGAATTGCTTGGTAACTGTAAGAATTGCTTATTAATTGTTAATTTAACATAATGCATTAACTACAGGCAGCAGATTAAACCTTATTGTTCATTTCTACCTATGCAAACCCCAGGGAAGGGAACACGGGAATAAGCGGACTTTGGATTTTCCACATCGGATCCAGCCGCTTCCCATTCCAGAATGTAGTACCTGCTTCGAGCACCAGGTCTGATTCTATGGGTTTTAAAAGCACGCAAAGAACCAAAACTTCAAACACAACCACAGACAAATCTGCATCTGAGGCCCAGGTGGACAATCCAGCTTCACTTGTTCAACAGCCCTCAAAACCAAACCAAGAACTACAACAAGTCAATGTAACCAAAATGTGTGGTTTGCACCTGAGATTCTGCTCTCTGGATGGATACTGCACAGATTACCCAACTGGGCCTTGCTGTCACTGCAGAACCGGCTACTATGGCAATGGCAGACATTGTTTACCCATGGGTGAGTTTAAATTTTCTATAATTTCTTGTGACTGTCAAGTCAGGTCATTTTTATTTCTGTAGCACTTTATACAATGCAGACTGTGTCAAAGCAGGTTAACATAGATAAAACCATTCACGGTTTTGTAAGTAGTGATGGCTGCTTTCAGAGCACTGCTTCATGAACCTTTGAAACTGTTATGAATTTTTTATTTCAAATTAGTGGTTCGCAGTGTGTATCAAATTGTCAAGGTCATGGGATTTCAGTAAACTGGGCTTTGTTACATCATTACATTTTCCAAACATTTAGAAAGCTCAATAATTCTCTGCTGGGTGGTGATCTGGTTAATACAATTAAATCCACATGAAACATTAATTGCCCACCCCCCCACCCCCAGTGGTGAAAGGGTTTCAAAGTTTTTACCTGATCTTGGATAAGATTTACTAGTTTGTAGACATTTTATTGAGGCATTTGTAAAATGAAAGGGAATAATATTAGTTAATATTCTGTTTCTGGCCTTTTGTTTGTTAGCCCACCACGGAACAAACAATGTATAAGGTTTGAAAATGTATAAAAGAACACATATTATGCAGGCACTTAATATTTAATGATATTAGATGATAAGTTAAGTGCATTTATAGGTTATACTTTCAGTTGAAAGTTTGCAAAATGTTTGAAAAAGCCAATTCAAATGCATGTTTTGCCTGAGTTTGTGTTGCATTTACACAGTTTTGACCAGCAGGTGTGCCTAGCATGTGGTGTTTCAAAACAGTGAATTATTTTGTGAAGCAATTGTTTTGAAGATTCCCTATCACTATTTGTAACTAATCAACAGGGTTTTACCATTTATACAATGTTTATTGGGGAGCCAGTACAATGTTGACAGAACCAGACTAATATGATCATACTTATTGGTTGTAGTAAGAACTCTAACTGCTGCATTTTGAACCAACTGAAGTTTATTAGGAATACAGGGCAACCAACTAGTAATGCATTACTGCCTTGGAATATTAAATGCTTGAATGAGCTTTTTTGAAATAGAGATTGGGAGCATATGTCATAGTTGGTCAATAATTCATTCATTCATTCATTCATTTTATTTTCTGTTTAGTCACTTTATTAATCTGGGGTCGCCACAGCGGAATGAACCGCCAACTTATCCAGCATATGTTTTACGCTGCGGATGCCCTTCCAGCTGCAACCCATCACTGGGAAACACCCATACACACCCATTCACACTCATACACTATGGACAATTTAGCTTACCCAATTCACTTATAGTGCATCTCTTTGGACTTGTGGGAGAAACCGGAGCACCCGGAGGAAACTTACGCAAACACGAGGAGAACAAGTAAACTCCACACAGAAACGCCAACTGACCCAGCCTGGGATCAAACCAGTGATCTTCTTGCTGTGAGGCGATTGTGCCACCCCCTGCACCACCATGCTGCAAAATCAATAATTATAAGATGAAAATAACTTTTTTTTTTTTTTTTTTTTTTACAAATGTTCGATATGGGCCTCACAGTGGCGCAGTGGATAGCACATTCGCCTCACAGCAAGAAGGTCGCTGGTTCGAGCCTCGGCTAGGTCAGTTGGCGTTTCTGTGTGGAGTTTGCATGTTCTCCCCGTGTTGGCGTGGGTTTCCCCCACAAGTCCAAAGACATGCGGTATAGGTGAATTGGGTAAGCTAAATTGTCCATAGTGTATGAGTGTGAATGCTTGTGAATGGGTGTGTATGGATGTTTCCCAGAGATGGGTTGCAGCTGGAAGGGCATCCGCTGTGTAAAACATATGCTGGATAAGTTGGCGGTTCATTCTGCTGTGGTGACCCCAGATTAATAAAGGGACTAAGCCGAAATGAAAATGAATGAATGAATGAATGTTCGATATGTGGCCTATCAAACAACCATCTTTGAGAGAGGATTCAGTGTTGTGCATGGGAGATTTCTAATCCAATAAGCAATTTCTGATCCACTTTTTTTTCTAAATTCGGTAGATTTTAATATTAACTACACATTCTGTGAATTTGTATGTATCTTCAGGCCATGAGGAGATGGGTATCATCAAGTGCAACAAGGACTTTGTTTTTAATATTCTGTATGTTGAACTACCAGTCGTAACACAGATGTGAACAATAAATCTGTTGTACAGGTATTTCTCAACCCTTAAGTGGAAAGCTGAGTGGTCATGTTTCTGTTGAGGACACTAAAGTTCAGCTAAACAGTGTGGACCTCCATGGCTTTGCGGTGGTGGGAGAAGGTCGTGTGTACGTCTCCATCAGTCCCGTCCCAGCTCGGGTGGGCTGGGCTCTGATGGCTGTGGGCCCGCTGGTCTCCACATTTGGCTGGCTCTTTGCTCTTGAGCTCCAGAACCATCCAAATGGCTTCAGCATAACTGGTATGATTGATTTTCCTTATCTGAAGCTTCATTATTATTTCACACTGATCGTGTCAATACATTTCTGCAGGTTCTGAGTTTTTCTATCAAGCAGAGCTGGTTTTCAGCCCACAAGGCCAGCGTGTTGTCATTAATCAAGAGGCTCATGGGATGGATTCATTCAACCACTTGAATTTCGACATTAAGATCAGAGGAGATTTACCTAGCATTCCCAGTGGAGCAAAAGTTCACGTTCTGCCATATACCGAGACCTATCAATACAACCAGTCAGGTAATTCTTCTAAAGTATTGAAAGCTAATCACTGGGGTTTTGGTAATTCCAGTTTTTCTATTTGATTATGAGTGAGCTATTGCTTCCATACAAACATTTAATAAACTACAACAACCAAATTAATAATAGACTAACATAAATGTGGACCAAGTTTTTTGTCTGTTTTATGCTCCAACAACAAAAACTATAATCATAAATAAGGTAGAACAAACTGTAATAGCAACAAAGCAGGTTCACTGAAGACATTCACACAACTAATGCATTACAAGACTGTATGGAATGAGATAAACAGAAAAAACGTCATAGTATGGAAAACTGTTTCTTCCATGTAATTACATCATAATTATGAAACAAGAGTCAACATTTCTAAATTATGAGATACTAAGTTGTAAGTATGACAAAAAAGTTTAAAATGCTAAATAATGTGAGTCATAATTTACATTATGTGCATAAATTATGAGATATACATAAATTATGAGATAAAGTTATAATTTTGACAAGTCAAAAATCAATGCAAAAATCCTAATTATGATATAAAGGATACATTTAAGACTTAAAAGTCATAATTATGAGCGAAAATGCTATCACAATCAGCAAGAAATAAAATCCACATTCGGCATCTAAATTATGCAACCCAGGCTCATTCTGAAAACTTACCTGTGGATACATTTCTGGAGACCGCGAAATACGTCCGGGGGGGTACTTTTTTTTTTGCAGTTTTTGTTTTCTTGAATCCACCAGAGGCCGCTGTGTGCGCTTTTTGAGATCTCAAATTTCGCTCGCGAGTGCCATTCGCGCCTGCTGTTCTGGCGTTAACCCACCAGAGGCCGCTGTCGACTGACTGTTTGACTGACTGAACATCTGACTAACCGATCGACTGACCCACCCTCCTCCTTCCCTGAACCCAACCAACAATTTTCAAAAGCAATCCAGGAAAAAGAAAAGCCCTTGTCAGATTTTAATTATTTTATTTTTTGGATTCTGTTTTTGTCTTACCTGCTTTCTGGAGCTGTTCTTCACCGGACTTGAAAAATGAAATGCAGCCATATGCACCTCTGGCCACATAATTCGCAATCTCCAGAAACGTGCATAGGGCTACGTTTTCAGAATGAGCCTGTGTTAAAATTATGTACTGAATTATTGCTAAAAGTCAGTTATCAGTTGTATCTAAAGGATGGTGCATGTTTTAAATGTGTCGGTCCCAGTGTTGACATCGTCTTCACTGCGGGAGTACATGGTGGTGTCAGAAAATGGTGGATCTGAAACGTTCTCCTACCTGCTGCAGCAGAACATGAGTTTCAGTGGATGTGCACATGATCCCGGGACCACACCAGACTTTCAGCAGGTGAACGTGGAGCATCTGATGGTCATGTTCACAGAGGGAAACACACTCAGATATGCCATTAGCAACAGAGTGGGACCTGTAGGAGGTAAGAACAGAGTGATAACCAAAGCTTTCAACAATAAGCACATTCACATGCACACCAATACATGTATGCGTAGAAGAATGAGCAAGAAACTCATTATTTTGTTCATTAATGTACACGTGAACATGACGTATTATGGTACTTTATTTATTTGTTTGGAATTAAATGTTAGTTTATGTTTATTTATTTGTATTTGTGTGTGTTAAGGACCGCTCTGTCACTTCTAAAGTGGTACAGTCCCGTTAATTTAAAGGTCAGGTTTTTTTTTTTATTGGGAGGCTTTAGTATGATGTTTTATTTTGAAGTTGGGAATATCTGTGCCCTGGAGACTCCATTTTCATTACATTTCATTTATTAGTTTGTATAGTTTTGTTTTTGTTTTTTGAAAATTATTTGTTGGAAAACCATTGCTTCATTGGAACAACCCTGATACCGGTTTATGCTTAGGTAGTTGATGACCTTACATTGAGGAAAGACAACAGATAAGCATGTCTACATGTTTTATTAAATGACTGTCTGGAATACTCGACTCTGATTGGTCACTCGCGACATTACAAGGTATGATGTTGCGAGATAACAACCACTAAATAATGCAGGCTTATTCGGGAACTTCGAATCACCTTGACTGTCAGTGAATATGCTCAAATCTTACTTACTTGCTTACATCCACATTCATTTATATCTGCTTCTCTGTCCACTGTTTTTGACTGTTTGGAGCCATAGTGCTCAGGTTAGTGTATACTCCATCAGCTGTTTTTGTTTCTGTCAGCTTTGCGTTTAATCCAATGATAAATATATAGATATTATAGCTCAGAATAATTGTTTGTGTCTATTTTTCATGTTTTGTGGCAAGTAGCCATGTAATAAAGTAGATAAACCCTTCAGTCTTATACAACAGTGTTCTCCTTTGTGTCTGGCTGCCGATAATCTTGTCAGACTTATTCTGCGATAACAACCTCCTAAAGCAAGCATAATCAGATTAAGAACATGGAAGTAAACGCATTCAGTATGGATCATGTGGAATCTTCTTATTTATTAACTGTATGTTTTCAGGTGAGCTTCCTGGACTTGTAGAGTTGAACCCATGTTTAACTGGGAAGCACCATTGTGACCCGATGGCCCTCTGTCTGCCAGGGGACGGCACTCAGTATCTCTGTCAGTGTGCCATGGGCTACCAGGGCGATGGACGCAACTGCTACGGTAGGGATCTTTCAGTGTTTAGTGTCACTTGATTTTGACATCAAGCTAAGCATGCTCTGAGGGCTCCACTGAGAGCTCCGTTCTCTCTTCTGAGGCCTTTAATGAATTACTGCCAGATTTAAAGTGGTGAATGGCTCTCATGGGTTTTGAATCTGTAATCCAGATGTGGATGAGTGTGCGGAGGGTCTCAGTTCCTGTGGTCCTCACTCTGACTGTGTGAACATGCCGGGTGGCCATCACTGCCACTGTCAGTCTGGCTACGAGTTTGACCTTGATTTGCGCGAGTGTGTAGGTAAGTGTTCACTGTTTTATCATTGAAACGTTTAAAGCTGGGGAATTCAACCATTAGAGATATGAAGGGAAATTGAATTGCTTATTTTATGAAATTAAGGATTGCATTTTTTGATACAAAAGTTAATTGTGTTGTTAAGTAACTGGATCAACTAATTTATTGTTTTATACACTGATTCGGTTGCATTTCTTTACAATAGTGAATCTTGTTGTGAAGCAACTGGTTTAGCTGATTCACAGTTTTATCAATTGATTCAATTGGTTTGAAACAGTGAATTGAGTTGTGAAGCAAATGGTTAAACTGATTCATTGTTTTATCAATGGATTCAATTGGTTTGAAACAGTGAATTATGTTGTGAAGCAACTGGTTCAACTGATTCAATGTTTTTACAATTGATTCAATTGCTTTTCAACAGGGAATTTTGGTCTTAAGCAACTGTTTTAACTGAGTTAATGCTTTATAAATTGACCTGATTGCTTTACAACAGTGAATTGTGTTGTTAAGCAACTGGTTCTACTGATTCATTGTTTTCTGAATTGATTCAATTGCTTTGAAACCATCAATTGTGTTGTGAACCAAGTGGTTCAACTGATTTAATGTTTTTACAATTGATTCAAATGCTTTGCAACAGTGAATCTTGTTCTTAAGCAACTGTTTCAACTGAGTCAATGTTTTATAAACTGATTTGATTGCTTTACAACAGTAACGTGTGCTGTGAAGCAAGTGGTTCAAGTGAGTCATTGGTTTTTTAATTGATCCAATTACTTTGAAACTGACAATCATGTTGGGATGCAACCTGTTCACGTGATTCATTCGTTGTTTGTTTTTTCAATTGATTCAGTTGCTTTGAAACTGTTAATCGCATTGTGAAGCAACTGGTTCTACTGATTCCTTGTTTTCTGAATTGATTCAATTGAGTTGAAATCATAAATTGTGTTGTGAATCAACTAGTTTAACTGATTCAATGTTTTTACAATTGATCCAATTGCTTTACAACAGTGACTTGTGCTGTGAAGCAACTGGTTTAAGTCAATTCAATAACCAATTCAACTGATTCTTGCTTTTTTAGTCTTAGAGACAACATTGCCTGTCTATTATGTGTTTTTGCTTTAAAATTTCAAATAACCCCAAAAAATGTAAAGCTAAATTAACCATTAGTCAGTGTGCTGTGTGTTCAGAGATGCTTTCTGCAGACATCATTTGAGTTACCATTGCTTTTCCACAATTTCAAACCAGTCTGGTCATTCTCCTCTGACCTCTACATCAACAATGCATTTTTGCCCAACAGAACTGACCCTCACTGGATATTTTATTGCTTTGTCATTTATACTTTGTTAATGTAAGATGGACAACACATGACTCGTATTTGTAAAATCTGTGAACTTACAAAGTAGCAATTTACATCAGAATGAATCAAAAAAAATGTATGGTCATTTATGTAACATGATCATTCAACACAGACATTTGTTGAGCCCTTTCACACATGAGACTCATCAAAGAGTTTGAGTATAATTCATATAACCGCACATGTGGTACACATTCAGTCTGCATATTTCAGAGGAGGCTTCATCGTTCTCTTTTTTTTTTTTGCAGATATCGATGAGTGTTTTGAGCAGCTCTGTCATCCGTTTGCTTCCTGCTCAAACACCCAGGGCTCGTTCCGCTGTCAATGCTGGCCTGAATACAAGGGCGACGGCTTCCTCTGCCAACCACCACGTAAACCGCAACATTTATCAAGAAACACACAACCCTTCCTCCCTGTCAGCTCAGTCACAGGCCGTTCTTTTTGCTTACAACACAGTCCAGCAGATCAATTAAACCAAGTATCTGTGTGTATTGTGCACCAATCAGAATGAGCTGTTTAATTATTTGTAATGTGACTGGAACAAGTAGAGCATGTTTCTGGAACAACATCTTTTGTTTGAGTACTTGGTGAAATAACATCATGCCATTTACTGATTACATATGATTAACGGCTCTCTGTTTTTCTTGCATTTTTTTCTGCAGCAGAAAAGCCCAAGCCTTTATTAACTGCATGCCAGCAGCACAGAAACAGCCTGCAGGAGAGTATGAGCATGTATCCAGCTCTGGAGGCCTTTGTTCCTCGATGTGATGAGAAAGGCCAGTACAAACCCCTGCAGTGTTTGGGCTCCACTGGACACTGCTGGTGTGTGGACAGCAGGGGGCAGGAGAGAGTGGGCACCAGGACAATGCCTGGCACAGCTCATGCCAACTGTGATCAACCAGGTAGGGATTTATCCCCACATTCTGTTATAGCCTTTTTTGATACTCTTATGCATTTCAGTTTCTCGCAGAAGCACCTTTAGCTTAGCTTAGCATAAATCATTGAATCGGATTAGACCATTAGCATCTCGCTCAACATTTTAAAATTATTTTAATAATTTTTCTGTTTAAAGGCTGTAGTTACATTGTGCACTAAGACTGACAGAAAATGAAAAGTTGCTGTTTTCTAGGTTGATATGTCTAGGAACTACTCTCAAGAAATAACATGCCCAGTTAGCAAAGAATTCTGGCCCGGATTTGGCATAAAGCTGGCACAGCAGGCATTCATTCGGCAATGGCATACAGCATGTGGGCCAAACATGGGGCGGGTTTGGCAGAAGTGGCACTGTCTTTAAGGTGGCATGCATGACATGGGCCAGATATCAAATGTAATATTTGGCCCAGAATAGATATGTGGGCCACGTAAGTTTCTTGACCCACATTTAAAATACATAAAAATTATTTTTGAGTAAAAAAAATGTTTAATACACAAAGTAATTTCCATCTTCCTGTTTGTCATCTAATGCCTTCATAATCCAGGAAACAATCAAGATTTAATTATTTGAATTAATACATTTTTTCCTGTATGTTGCAAAAGAACTGAATTTAACTTACATTACCTATATTTCATTAACCAAATTATTATTTTACAAATTATACTAACCATTACCATTATTAATGCACCTAAAGCATAATGCTTCATTGGTTTATCAATTTCACTGCAGTCGTGACACACCAAGTATGGCTTCCAGACAATGACCAAACATGGGGTACATCTGGCCCAGTTCAGGCCCAATTATTGGTTATTAACTTGGCCAAGACTTGGTCCAGATATGATCCATGTCTGGCCCTTGTCTGGAAGCCAGACTTGGTCCAGTCATGTACCGTAATTCATTGCGGCATGTGGGCCAAGCAAGAGCCGATTGTGTGGGCAAGGGAAATTTTGCTATGTGGGCGGCTACAGCAGGTGCAATGACATTACGCAGCTCTGTTACCTAGTTACCTAGCTAGGGACTGTTTACAGATGCTGCGTAATTTTCTGCTTTAAATAAGAAAATGATCAAAGCTCTTTTTTGAATTCTTTTAGCAAGATGCTAATGCTCTAATCCAATTCAGTGACTTATGCTAAACTAAGCTAAAAGTGTTACTGCTAGACCTAGAGATTGGCTGAATGGATTAAGAAATACGTCAATGACTATAAACATTCTTCAAAATACCTTATTTTGTGTCCAATCTTCAGTGTCACGTATTGCTTCAAAAATATTCTGACCAGCTGAATTGGTGCTGAAGAAATATTACTTCATATTATTATCGATGTTAGAAATAGTTGCTTATATGACACTTTTTCCAGGATTAAAAAACTATTGGGGTTCTATATCTTAATATGTTACCTCATTTTAATTTAATTGTGCACATGATTTATTTATATTTTCTCATTTTGAGTAAATCATAAACCCATCAAAATAAAAATAATTTTTTTAATAATATTTATTTGTCGGTGGAAAACAGTGGAAATGTTTTCTGTTTATTTTTGTCCATTAAACAGAAGTCAAAGAGACTTACCAAATGACATATTCCTGAATTGATTGCATTTAACAAAAACATTACAGATGCAGTTTTTTGTACTATTCTTATGTGATACTTACATAAAGTCAATCCCAATAGAATATGTGTCATTTATCAGTCTAGTAGTTATCATCAAGTTTTAATTCACTAAAATATCTCCATTGTTCAAAACATCAGCAGTATGTTTGAATTTAAAACACAAGAACACACTTCCTGTTCCTCCAGCATGTGTGTTGCGGGAGCTGCATTCAGTTCCAGCTATATATGACATAATTATCCCCCATGGGACAGTCTGGCTGTAATTAAAGCTCACATAGTCATTCATTGAGGCAAGATATATGCATGCAGCCGGCAGTCAGAGATTTGAAACATTTCATGAAAAAAGTGTGTTTGTGCAGTAACTTTTTTTCAGTAAATGTGACGTTGTTTACTGTGTGTGTTGCTCAGCTGCTCTGGTTCCCCGTGTGGAGACTGTGTGTGAGCGCTGGGGGCTTTCACTCATGAGTCACTATAATGGTCAGCCGTCCTCTCAGGACTACATGCCCCTCTGTGACGCTCACGGAAATTTCCAGCCTGTGCAATGTTACGGCACCAGCGATTTTTGCTGGTGTGTGGACCGACATGGTGTTGAAATTATTGGAACACGGTCCTACGAGGATGTAAAGCCCCCCTGTGAGTAATAAAAGCTGTTTTGGATGCATTTTTTAAGTTTAAAAGACTAACAAGCAATGGATTCTAGTGAACTACTTATTTAAAATCAGTTGAAAACACAATTGGTAAGTTTTTTTGGGGACAACTTAATTGTTTTATGTTCAATCCACTGGAATTTCTAAAAATGATTGTGAACTTAATTGATTTGTGTTGGGACAACACAAAGGAATTGTGTGGAACCCAGCATTTTTTACAGTGTAACTCATCAATCGTAGTGATATGGAACTGTAATGCAACTAAGGCCTGCCAGGAACTACTTTAGCTGTGCGTCTATCTGAAAATACCTTAGAATGTTCATAACTAGAGCTGCACAATATGATTCAATAAACCAATCGAGATCAATGGGATCCAGGCTCTCATAACCCAAATTCCCAGAATGCATTGCACCGTAACAATGCATTCCCTTTCTCTATAGCTATTCTTTTTGAATGTGTATTTGTTACCCATGATTCTTTTTACAATCAAGAGTTTGATATTTACTACAGTAACTAATTGAGGTATGTGATCATGTGATTTCAATCATTTTAGCCAAACTGTCCAGCCCTGGTGGTAATGTCTCTTCTTTTTACCTGTCAGGCATCTCTGGTGATGCGGCCCCACTCAACAATGCACTAATGTATCCGGTTATAAGCTCCTCCCCTTCAAGCCCTGCTATACTTTACACACAAGCCTCACAAATTAGAGTCATTCCATTTGATGAAACGGGCCCAGTTCAAGAAAAGTCCACTGTGCTACTAGCCTTACAGGTAGACCTTTGACTAACCACTGACTGCAGACTTGTTGTCATTATTCAGGAAAAAACTATGTTTGATTGTCATTGCAGGACTCGGTTGTGATTGGAATCGACTATGACTGTCAGGAGAACGTGTTGTATTGGACAGATTTTGGACGACATACAATTTACAGAGCAGCCTTAATATCTGGGTCTGAGCCAGAGGCTGTTATCAGCAAAGGTGAATCAATCAATCAATCAATCAATCAATCAATCAATCTATCAATCTATCAATCTATCTATCTATCTATCTATCTATCTATCTATCTATCTATCTATC
>CAIGQW010053582.1:286076-316221 GCA_903798125.1 Danio choprae
AGAGAGAGAGAGAGAGAGAGAGAGAGAGAGAGAGAGAGAGAGAGAATTAATGTCCATAGTGTGTGATTTGCAGGTGTTTTTCCATTTATATTCACTTGGGGACCTTGATCTCTGCTCTGACAACATATGATGTTGAAAGGTTTAACAAACTTCTGTTGACATTTTTAGTCATTTTCAGCATTATCTTATTTGGTTGGTCATGTAAGTTGTGGTACGAAAAAAAAAAAGGTAATTGGCTCCCAGTATGTTTTCTGTTATTACAGATTTATTCACCTTTTTTCCATATACAATATACTGTTTCAAACTAACAAAATGTCAATAAAACTCACTTTGTTAAACTGTAAAATGTAATTTTAAACATCAAAAGTTCCCAGAGCAGAGATCAAGGTCTTCTAATGCAATTTGATAGCACAAATGCATGAAAAACACCTGTGAGTCATGATCTACAGGCAACTGGTAATTAACAGATATTTTACAGTGCAGGTAGCTATAAAGATAGCGAAAGGTCTGAAGGTCTCAAACTAAGTGGATGTGGGTTAAATATCCTAAGGTTTAATGTTTGAAAGTTTCAAGAACCTCAGTGAAAGTCTAGATTTTTTAGTCTCAAAAAAAGGTATAGCATACCAAGTCAGATTTTTGAAGGTCTAACACAAGTACCTTGAGTTGTATCGTAATGAAGACCCCATGAATAACGCTAATGTTTCCTGTGCAGCTTTGACTTGTGTCATCTCTCAGACACTTCAAACAGACTCTGACATCATCCTGCCTCAGGTTGGCTTGTGTAAACCACAGGAAGACTGAGGTTA
This sequence comes from Danio choprae, assembly GCA_903798125.1. Classification (NCBI taxonomy): domain Eukaryota; kingdom Metazoa; phylum Chordata; class Actinopteri; order Cypriniformes; family Danionidae; genus Danio; species Danio choprae. Next base: position 286,883 of record CAIGQW010053582.1, read on the forward strand.
GGTCATCGACAACAATGCCCTTGCGACATTAATGGCCAAGCCGCAGGCAGTTTGGAAACAGGCCCGAATGATAAGCAGTTTCTTATTTGCAACATTACAGACGGTCAAGCGCAGTTAAAGTAAACCGTGATGATAATTAGTTCAGCAGTGCAGAGGTTCTGACATGGCTGACATACTGTAGTAAACAAAGGACTTGAAGCTAAAATATAGCCCAGATTTAAAGTGGAGTGCGGTTCATCAGGGTGACGGAGGTGTTGTGAAACCACACGCTGTTGAATTTGGCAGCTGTTCAACGGTGCAAGGTTCACCGTCTCACTCTGAAGTGGTGTGGCAGTGGGCAAAAAGGCTGCCAAAAAGTAAAGCAGAGCATGCTGGGAAATTCCCTCATGATCCCCTGGGGAAGGAGCTTTCTTTGTCAAAACAATCAGAGGTAATTCATTTGTTTCACACACAAGCTCTGTCCAAAATAGTGTGCTGCCTACCTAAGGAATTTAACTGAATATTCATGACTCAGCATGTTAATCTCAATCCACAAATTTGTACTGTAGCATAATATGTGTGTGTGTGTGTGTGTGTGTGTGTGTGTGTTTCAAAGATAAACTGGGTATTACAGGGAGGTGCTTACAATGGGGCCAATTCATGAACACTAGCATGCTATTTTAATAGTAGAGCCACATGACAGCTCAATAAAACAAAGTTGACGTCCCTACAGTTTCAGACTGCAGTGCAACCAATCAATGATTCAAGAACATCTTCTGTAATCTAAAGTCTATGGTGTGAACTTACTGCACATCGCTTTGAGTATCCAATGTTTTACTGACCCTGATAAGGGCTCATTGCCATGGTTTAAAAACATGGCATCTGCTTTCCATAAGGGAATTTTTGGTGTCTCAGTTTTTCTTTCTGGCAAAGAAAGAACACCTCTCTAAATTGTTTTACTTTTTTGCCTATGTATCAGACGTTCAGTTAACATCCGTGGGCTAAAACAATCAAGTCTTACTAGAAATTCTTAACTATTTTACATTTAAGCAAATTAGTAGCCAATTTGTGTAAATTTGTAGACCGATATTAAAAAGTATAATTTAACTGTAAAAAATTATATGACAAAAAGCCATGATTACAAATGCTGTTACTTTAAAGTGCTAACCACTGAGCCACCGTGCCACCCCACTTTAACTTATTTTAATTAGTTAATCAATTTGCAACTACGTTATGCAAAGTTTAACTTAATTTTTTTGTCAGTTTGATTGATACAAGTTGAGATGACTAGACAAGTTTATTTGATTTAACTAAAAAATTAAGGCAGCAATAATTTGATTTTACAGTGTGTGACCAGGGTCTCACGGTGGCGCAGTGGGTAGCACGATCGCCTCACAGCAAGAAGATCGCTGGTTCGAGCCTCGGCTGGGTCAGTTGGCATTTCTGTGTGGAGTTTGCATGTTCTCCCCGTGTTGGCGTGGGTTTCCTCCGGGTGCTCCGGTTTCCCCCACAAGTCCAAAGACATGCGGTATAGGTGAATTGGGTAAGCTAAATTGGCCGTAGTGTATGTGTGTGAATGAGTGTGTTTCCCAGTGATGGGTCGCGGCTGGAAGGGCATCTGTTGCGTAAAACATATGCTGGATAAGTTGGCGGTTCATTCCGCTGTGGCGACTCCAGATTAATAAAGGGACTAAACCGAAAAGAAAATGAATGAATGAATGTTTGACCATGGACCACAAAACCAGTCATAAGTGTCAATTTTTTGAGATTGAGATTTAGACATCAATAGGCTGTACATTGATGTATGGTTTGTTATGACAGGACAATATTTGACTAAGAAGAAACTATTTTAAATTCTTGAAGGGTTAAACATATCTAAATACTAAGAAAAAAAATTACAAATTAAGTTCTTAATGCACATTATCAATCAAAACTTACATTTATGCTAGGAAATTTACAACAAAACATTCTTCATGTAACATCTATGCATGTCATTGGGGCATAAGCAGGTAGTACAAAACTTTTGAATGAGATTGTATGAATTAGCAACTAATTCACTACACAGTAGAACAGTTATACATTTCAGTGAGTTTGATGGCTGACAGATTATGTGTCTCTTCACTGGAGACACACTTCATCAGTTTGTTGTTTTTGGATTGACCTGAAAGTCTGATCCTCATCATTCAGCGCATGATGCCCAGTTTTTAGTCATTTACAATCTCAGTAAGTCTTTGATGTTCAGATTTAAAATGTGTTTTCTGACCTTAAGTTAACAATTAAGTTACAGAAAGAGTCTGAACATGTAAACATCCCTAAAAAGACTCTACTGGGAGCACATCAAAACCAAGACAGAAGACAAATCTGCGTCATTCATTGTCTAGTTTTATCTTTCTGCTCTTGTCCTGTAAGGATTGGATTTCAGGAATGGGAATAATATCCCTGCCACAAAGCGAGGGTTCTCTTTTATGTGAAGTGAAACACTAGATCTCATGGAGTTCTGCTGCGGCCCGAGGCACTGCATATCCGAAACCTTTCCCCTACTGAAGAAGAGTATTGCAGACGATCCGCCACCTCACGTGTTGATTTCACCTCTAGTTTCACCCTCTGGACAGTGTCGGGAGCTGCTGCTGAACAATAGTGATTGTTATATAACAAATGCAAATACCACAAAACCATCCCTTGGAAAGAGGTAGTGACCTAAATGCATAGGTACTGTCAGCTGATACTGCAGTGGGAAAGGCCCTGAGGATCCAACAAAATATCACCTCGCAAATGAGGATGACATTGTGCTAGACTGTAAAAAAATATCCGTATAGTAGCAGTTTTCCATATTTTGTGAATCATGTTTTTATTTTTCCTTGTTTGTTTTTGCATTATGAGACCTTGATCTTTCTTCCAACAACTTTTAACCTTGAAAAGTGACTTTTATTAACATTAAGTGATATATTGTCTGGGTTTGTGTTGTATATTACGCTACAAAACCCTTGTAATATACTGCCAATACATTTTCTGTTATTTTACAGACTTATTTCTCTATATATTATTTCTTATACATTATACAATTTCAAACTACTAAAATAATCAAATAAAAGTCACTTTGTTAAACTGTAGAGTTGAATTTTGAACATTGAAAGATCGAAAGAGCAGAGATCAACGTCCCACAATGCAGTTCACCACCATAAATAAACCGAAAACACTTAAAAATATGGAAACAGATTTTTTTACAGTGTAGATACACATAATCTGCACTGAAATATTCAAGAATGAGTTAAGCTACACTCTTAAAAAGAAAAGTTATTTATTGGTATTGACAGTTCCATAAAGAATTATTAAACCTTTACTTGAACAAAATGTTTCTTTTATTTTGGAATAAAGTGTTCATTGTTTTTTTAAATGGTCCTTTCAAGTACAGGGGCTTATCACTGGGTAGTTATAAGAACTCAGTTATAGGAACTCGCCACCAGTTTGCTGATTTTCCTGGTTGCATTTACAGTACACCACCACTAGGAGTGTTCTAAAAATGGGAGTCAAAATTGTCAGCTGAATGATGAACGGCTGAAGGATGGAAGATGCAGTGGCTTTGGTCTTGGTTCATGTAACTGATGTTTCCAATGTTATGCAATTTAGTCCCTACAAAAGGTATTCTGATAACTAAAACCATTTCCCAGTTCTTGGGATGTGAACAAGTCAAAAAGTGAGTACTTCTGCCAATAGTTACAGGAATTCTGAAAAGTTTCCTGAAGTGTAAAAGTCCCCTGTCTAATAGTGGCTAGTGTATTCTGGGTTATTACGAAGCGGTTTCTTACACTGTGTCCTAAATACACAACAATATTACAGAAATAAACAATTACCAAACGCGACACGACACAACAGAAACATTTAAATACCAGCCATTCATTTAAAGATCAGCCAATGCACTTGGTTTGCGAGTGATCTACTGACAATGAACCAATTAAAGAACACAGGCGCAGCAGCTCATTTTCATAATATCTAACGCAATGCATAAACCAGAGCAAATTAGGTTGCAAAAAACAAGGCCCCAAAGCTGATAAGGCATGTGCAATCCATCAACAACACAGCCAAATGGGTTAAGACCTGCTCTTTCTCTTTTCTTTTCAGTGTCTGTTAAATTATTGTGCAAATACCAGTAAACGGACTAAAGCACTGTAACGCCTGGTTGGCGGATGGTGACATAACAAGACGGAGAATGAGAAACATTAACAAAACGGGTTTATTGAACACTTACGGGAACATATACTGGATGCGGGAAGACAGGTAGACACAGGAACAGACGACCACACGAATCAAAATACCGGAAAACAATGGACAGAGACGAAAGGGTATAAATGGATGAAGGGATGATTAAGCTAATGAGACACAAGGGATGAACACAGGTGGAACAAATGAACATTGACGGTGGCGGGAAAAGGACAAAGAAAGCACATGATGAAAACAAATGACACGTGGACAGGACAGAACACTGACAAGCACACTATGGTAAATTGGCTTGTGTGATCAAATTAAATATCCTCATTCCATAAATTTCGTGTTTGTAATGGAAATTTCTCAGCCACAAAAATCAGTGTCTGCGTCTTTTCAGATTTAATTTTATTTTATTTATTTCCAGATTTCAGTGTTGTTAATAAATTCTGGCAATATTTAAATTTACTTAAAGAGGGTTTGCATTGGCGGAGGCTGTTAGTAAATCTGACCCTTGAATTAATCCCCTCAATTCATATGGATTAGTTTTTTTTTATGTCTGTATGAACTCTGTGAAGCGTCAAAGCTTCGGTGTAATAGACTTTCAATGGAAGAATAAAACTCTTAGGCTTCATTAAAAATATTTTGGTTTTTAAAGATGAACTAAAGTCCTTTGGGTTTGGAATGAGTAATTAATGACTGAATTCTTCTTGAGTAAACTAACCAACCCTTTTCATTTTCATATCATAAACATACTCAAAAAATGCTTTGTTCAAACTATTTATTTAAAATGAGCTGAAACAACACAATTCTTGAGTTTTTTTTATGAAAACTTAATTGTTTTATGTTCAATCCACTTAAATGTGTACAAAATAAATAAGTTAACTTAATTCCTTCATGTTTTCCCAACATAAATCAATTGTTTGGAACCCAGCATTTTATACAGTGCATGATAAAAAAAACCCCATCAAAATGCTCTATTTAACCACTAAGTCTTTAAACAGAGCCAAACAACATACAGTTATCTGTGGGTAACAATGTGGTGGAGAGTTTGTGGTGACGGATTTTGTTTGTATGACTTTTATTATGCAAAACTCTTCCCTTAAATTTGTAGCATTGTAGAGCTTTCGGCTTACATTTCTGTATGCAGATTACTTCATGGTCCAAAGGTAACAAATGCGGCAAACTATAGGGGGAAAAAAACTGTATGGCTTTCTTGCACAGCTATGCGACATTATTTATGATCCAGAACACAAAAAGGGGGACTACTAGAATTACACACAGTCAGATGCCGTGACCGATTACTGCATTTGCATATGTTCACCTGACAGTTATTTTCACACCAAAACACTTAATAGCTAAATGCAAAACAGATTTCAAGAACAGATCATATCTCGAATGTAAAACATTCCATGAACCTGTAATTCTGTCTGTGTTTTCCCCCTAGATGTCCGCGGTTTAACAAAGGTTACAGGGTGATTTTATGATCCTGTTCACACAATGCTTTTGGCGGAGATAGAGGGCTTTTATTTGCACAAGATTATTCTTCATTACACATAGGTAACGTGATAGGTAAAATGACTTAAGATTGTAATATATTACTTATTGAAGTAACTTTACCCAACACTGCAATTGGCATCGGTAGGGGTAAAGTAATGGTGTTAGTTCATCTAGAACTTTACTTTGGATTTATGACTTTCCTTTAACACAAAATGCAAATATTTGAAGGACACACTCTCTCTTAAATTGCATATGGCCAGTGAAGATCCATATAAGTGGTCTGTGTGCTTTTATTTTTCTTCTGTGATGAAAAAACTTAAATCATTACTCATTGATAAATTTGACATGAGAGCTCATTAAAAGATCAATTTTCTTATCAAGTCTGAACTCTTAATGATTCCCCTGAGTAAGACTTTTTCAATATAGAAGTTAATCCACAAAACCTGGCTGAAGAGCTTCCAAATCTGACGGATCTGGAGGGGGTTCCTAAAAGCAATGCAAATTATATATATATTTTACATTTAGAAAGTTACAGAAATGGCGGCGCGATGGCACAGTGGGTAGCGCTGTTGCATCACATCAAGAAGGTTGCTGGTTAGAGGCTCGGCTGGGTCTGTGTGGAGTTTGCATGTTCTCCCCGTGTTCGTGTGGGTTTCCTCCGGGTGCTCTGGTTTCCCCCACAAGTCCAAAGACATGCGCTAGAGGTGAATTGGGTAAGCTACACTGTCTGTGAATGAGTGTGTATGGGTGTTTCCCAGTGATGGGTTGTAGCTGGAAGGGCATTGTTGCATAAACATATGCTGGATAAGTTGCCGGTTCATACCGCTATGGCGACCCCTGATTAATAAAGGGACTAAGTCGAAAAGAAAATGAATGAATGAATGAATGAAGTTACAGAAATGTCCTACATGCACCTAAGCAATAAACAAAAAATATATGAAAAGGGATCATACTTTGACAACATCCTTTGAATCACCAGCTAACGAGGAAACTATTTTATGTATTGTCAGAAAAGTGGCTAATTCTGGCTTTATTCGTATGAAAGCATATGATTTTTAAAAGGAGGCGTGTCTCCCTAACCCTAACCCTAAACCCACCCACATTCATTCATTATCCTTTAGCTTATTCCTTTATTTATAAGGGATCTTCACAAGGGAATGAACCACCAACTATTCCAGCATATGTTTTACGCAACGGATGCCCTTCCAGCCGCAACCCAGTACTGGGAAACACCCATACACTCTCACACTCATACACTATGGCCAATTTAGTCCATGCAAACTCCACACAGAAATGCCATCTGGCCCAGACGGGACTCAACCCAGCGACCTACTTGCTGTGAGGCGACAATGCTAACTGCTGAGCCACCATGTTGCCATAATTCAAAAAAATTAATCTGGAAAAAAATTAATATTTCTGAAAGAATTATTGCTTCTTTACACTAGAAATATAAAAGAATACCTGAGTTTAGATTGCAACAGCTGCTACATACACAAAAAAATGCTGGGTTTTAGTAATGCAACATTTGGTCAAATATGGTCAAAAATTGTATTTAAATTATGCATTTTAACCTAACATTTGGGTTTGTCCATATTTGACCCAACATTGGGTTACGACATTCCATATTTTTTAGCGTGTACGTAGCTGTTGTTAGTTGCAATCTAAACTAGGCTATTCTTTAATATTTAGCATGATCTGAAATGAATGATGTCTGGGTGATGTTGTTGTTATTGTTATAGTATCGTCTCAGTGTGAATGAGCCTTCACAATCCATTAACTCTAGTTGACATATAGTTACAAAGTTACTTATAGTCAACAGAATGTCTAAAAGGGATCATTGAAATTAAGCGTTAACCACGCTGGGAACTGATTCATGAATCAAAATCCACCACAGAGCGGGAAAACTGCACTCCACAAAATACACTGGGTGATTTCAGGCCACATTTCATCACCCATTAAAGTCCTAGAAGCATAGTACTACTTTGTTTACTGTCGTCTCCGGAAAAAAAGAAAAAAAAAGTCATAGCTGGAGTATCAAACCAAAACGCCCACATCCTGGACCTCCATCAGCAGGCTAACACTGAAGACGGCCTGCTCAGATTACATGTGTGAGAAATGGTTTAGTCACACAGAGCGCCTCCACAACATTCCAGCAGCGTGACAATGTACACTCCTCCGCCTCCCCGTTTTCCTCTGCACTCCAGTTTTACTTTCACTCCTTACAAATTAACTACTGTTGTCTTTTCCTTTTCCTCCATCTCTGTGAAAAAGGTCCTAGTACGTTTTCAGCAGCATCACAGGCTTTCCGTAATTCTTCCCGTGTGCTTCTTACTTGCTTAAAGAATTAATCCAATCTTTGCAGAGGAACACCCCTCGGCTTTGTCCTGGGTGCCAACAAGTTTTTTTCTGAGACGCCAGAACGCTCTTGTTTAGTGATACAAAACATCTTGGAATGTTTAATGGAGGTTTAAGTTATTTTCCAAATATCACCAAGAGGGCATTGAGTTGCACGGATGTTGCTTTTTCAGCTCTGGAGACTTTGGAGAAGGTGTGTTTCAAAAACATTTGAAGCTGAAAGAATTATGTTGGGAAAATGTCACAGGATTTGTTTGATCATACAATGGAAGTCAGTGGGGGCCAAATGTGGTTTCCGAAAGAAAAAAAAGTTTTTGTTTCTTGTTAAAACTTGAGCTTAGATTTCATCAACACTCTTCACTCTTATTTCATCCCAATCTACTTCACTTTTGCAAGAGCACATAATGTGACCCAAGAGTACATAATGAACAGACTCATGTTATCTGGCTTACAAGTGAGCAAAGAAAGTACGTGACAAATTTGATTATGATTGTAAACTATGTGTTTTGGTATGAATACTTAGCATGAGTATGTTTAGTAGCTTGGTGAAACTGGTCCTTTATTGGTGTCTGAATGAGCGTTTACATTTTGAAAGCAATCTGATCACATGTATTTTCAACTACTTCTGCATTTAGACATAGGTGAAGCTCAAAAAACGTCATAAGTCAAGCTCTAAAGTTTTGAATCCCACTTACACCTTTACTAACCCTTTCACACATAAATGTTGTATTCTCCCGCTGACCCCCTGCATGAGTTTTTTAAATACAGACTTTATTTAGATTGCATCGCTTTAAAGCAAATATTGTTTCTGCATCGCTTTTTGTTCTGCAAATATTGACAAACTTCCAAACTATATAGTGAAATATCGGATATTTTGATTCTCAATTATGTGTAAGAAAATGTTTTTCATCATGTAACATCTTAGTAATAATCTCTGAGGGGTGATGGCATTGCCATTTTAATCTGCACTGCAGTGGCGAGATTAGAGCTGCTGGATTTACAACATGTTAATTCATCAACTTCTCCAAAAATACATGAATGTAAGTGGCTGCTGGAGTAAATGTTTTACTAACCTAAACATTGTGTATCTGATCTGAATAATACACATCATTTATTTATGTTTAAAATTACTATTATTGCTGTCTCCAAACCTTTTAGATGCTTTTTGCTATAGACACCAATTTGCTTTTTGTTATAGTACTTAAGTGTATTTAAATGTGTGAAAACTAAAATAAATGTTATTTGTTTGAAAACATTGATAAATTGTGATTTATGACAATCAGCGTTTAAAGCAGATTTAAATTTAGCTGGTGAGTATGTGACCCACAAAATGTAATCACACCGGTGTGACCGCCTGCTCTATAAACCAGCCTAGACTGATCATACCATTGTAATTGTATGCATCAAAGGGTTAAGTTCCATTAATTTATGCTTAAATTGTTGAAAACGCATCTTAATACCAGGTACAAACATGGCCTGTGTTCATGATAGCAACTTATGCCAGAATAGCACATATTACACATCTAGCAAATCTGAGCCTAGTTTGCGTCATGTTTGCAATCTCTTCCTAAATTGTTTTCGTTTTTCTGGCTTAGGAGAATCAAACGCAAAATTCCCCATTTGCTCTTTGCTGACCTCACTACAGGTAACCGTGTGCTGCACGGCGACCTTTCTGTTTGTCACACATGCCTGATTTCTCGCAGCTTTAACAAACATCTATGGCCTACACAAATCACACCAGATGCGCCTAGCTGTTCCAGTTTCTTAAACCTCCCAGATGTTGTGGGGTCTCGAGACACAACAGTTTTGGCACTAGAATTTGTACAAGAACGCTGTGTACGACAATGCGCTGGATTTTCTTGTGAAACAGTGCCTTTTATCTGCTTGCTGTGTTACATAAAACGAAGGCAGAGATAATATATGAGCGTAACAGTCCTAAGCTCTGCGTTAGATTCACACAGCAGATTTCCACGATCAATCATATTTTAAAACACTGAGCCTTTATCTGGCCAAGGGCCTCTTGTGAAATAACATACCACAGTGTGTGAACCAAAATAAATCACCACACTCCCTTTTCCCCTTGACTTTTTTCCCTTTTTCGCTGTCTCTCTTGTTCTCTCTTTATCATACATGGGAATGTCTACACTAACATAACAGCAATGAGAGGCAACATGTTGCAACTTTCTGGCATAAAATACACTACTGAGAATTAATCCAACTCACTTTCAATAACAAAACACAACATCAGTCTGGGGCAAACTACAGTTCCTGGCCAGGTCTCTGAGCTCTCTTGTGTGGGGTAAAAAAAGACAAAAAGTTCCCCTATAGGGAAATATGTTTATTTTGGGGGGGTCTGAACTCGAATATTGATGTGCAATTTGTGTAAAAAGAAATGGTAAGAGAGGTTTTTTTAATTAAATCATGTCAACATAAAGGCAGCTAGCCAAATTTGGAGCAAAAGGCCCCAGGGATATAAGGATCATATGATAAAACACTTTTGATAAAGCATGAATTTATTTTGAATAACATTTAATATTTTATTAACCACTTTGAAAAACAGAGTACCAATATATATAATTTAATAACGTTTTTGGTGCAATTGTTATGACTAATAATCATTTGTAATCCTTTAACTTTTTGAGCAAGGGTGCTTAATATCTCAAATCATTCTTTTCTTTAAAGGGTTAGTGCATCCAAAAATAAAAAATCTGTTATGAATTACTCACCCTCATGTTGTTACAATTCCTTGAGACCTTTGCTCATCTTCTGAACACAAATTAAAATATTTTAGATGAAATCCAAGAGTTTCCTCATCCTCCATTGACAGCAATAGTCCTGAAACATTCAAAAGGTAACAAATACATTATCAAAGCATCCTATGTGACTTCAGTGGTTCAACTGTAATAATAGGAAGCTCAAAGAACACAAAAAAACTGTAAATATAACTCTGTTTGCCAATATCTTCTATTCCACATCAGGTCGTCAGAGTGGGCATTTACTAAGAGCAGTATCATGTATAGGGGTGAGTAATTAATAACGGATTTTTCATTTTTGGGTGAACTAACCCATTAATAAACATTAAGTCATGAAGCAAATATCCCCAAGATCATAGGTTCAAGTCCCAGAATTGATTACACATCAAACCGTTCAGTAACCTTTTACACCTACTGGTAACTTTATTAGGTACAACTGCTTGTTGAACAAGTGTCTAATCAACCAATCGCATGGCAGAAATTCAGGTAATGTAGGCATGCAGACATTGTCAAGATGATCTGCAAACTGCGCATCAAACTGAGATAAAAATAGGAAAATGTACATACATTTTAATGTGCCATGGTTGTTGGTGTCAGATGGGCTTATCTGAGTGTTTTCCGAAACTGCTGATCTACTGGGATTTTTTTACGCAACCATCTCTAGGGACTACAGAGAATGGCCTGGAAAAGAGAAAATATCCAGCGAGTGGCAGCTCTGTGGGTGAAAATGACCGGTCAGACTGGTTTGGAGAAAGGCAACAGTAACTCAAACAAGCACTCAATACAACTGAGGCCTGCAGAAGAGTATATCTGACCACACAACACATGACACAGACACTCCTGTCAAATGACAACAGTAAACTGAGGATACAATTCACACAGGATCAAGAAAACGATTGGGAAAAAGTCGCCTGGTCTGACAAGTTCCAATTTCTGCTGCAGCATTCAGACGGTAAGGTCAGAAAAAGCATATATAATTCCTGCTTTGTATCAATGGTTCAGACTGCTAGTGGTGCAATGGTTTTAGGCAGATTTAATTAGTAAATGCCGATTTTGTATATCTCTTTATGACCACAATGGACTTGTCTTATGTGGACCCATCTTGTGAAGTTATGAACCTCACAGCAACTCATAACTTTTTTGCTTTAGTGGCTAATCTCAGCCCAATATCACAAGGACACAGAACTATTATACATATTGTCAGAAAAAAATGGCTGATAGATGTATATTATTTCATTCTTATGAAACATACTGTTTTTAAATAGAGGGATGCCCCCAAATACCACCCTAACCCTATCCCACACTAGGAAATGAGCAAATTAAATTGTACTAAAATGTACAAATGAGATCATACAAATTATATGAATAGCCACTAAATTAAAAAGTTACGAATTGCATGAAATTGCATTGGAATTTTTAGATTTGTATCCTATACGTATATTTTAGTATGATTTGGTTGTAGGGGTGGGATTTGGGGCATGCTACTATAGAAACAGTTTTGTATAGATGGAATTGCATGAATTAGGTTTGGGTTTAGGGTTAGGGTTACCCTATAGGGTTAGGTTTAGGTAAACCCTATACTGAACATGACAGTGTGTTCACAGCCTCATTTGTATATTCTCATACAATCTCTTTATAGTAGTTAGATTAAAGAAATTAAGAAAGAAATCTGTTAAGTTTTTTCCTGAGATTATATTGAATATGTCAATATGACTTTAAATGGTGATTAAAAAGAAGAAAGACAAAACTAGGAGAAAAAAAAAAACATTAGAGGAAGCCAATGTAGAGGTCAGAGTTGGATTCCTCAATAACATCTATCATCACATAGGGGACAAACACTTGGACGGCAGCAGCATTTTTAGAAGTACGGAATGGAAAAAACAAACTGCAATCTGTCTGCACCAAATAAGCAATCAATTTGAATGGCTTTTTGAATTAAGTATAATAAATTCTCCGCAAACATAAACCCGGTGGCACCATGATTGGAGCAGAGAAATCTGTTAAGAATAAGCATCGCATGAAAAATCCCTGCTGCAGTTCACCATCATACACAAAAACAACATGTGCATCATCAGGATAGAGCTGCTGTGACGCGGATAATGAACTCATTGTACTGTCTTCATTAAAAGCTGAAGGAAACTGGTTCTGATTATTTTGGAAAAAAAAAAAAAGTCAGGGTTTCTGAGTGACTCACTATGAGTAAAGCCAGGCATGGCTTTGCTGCATGATCTACACATTTTAAGGCATGATGATTTAGACATGAGTCACATGTAAACATGGTCTGCTGCGACTTGTCCGAGGATGCAGAGAATCGGTTCAAGTAAGCGTGATTTCAGGCCATCTCCAAGGCCACGGCCCCAGAAACCCAAACTGAGGTAAATAAGGACACGGCTGATAATAATAAGCATAGGCTAAAAGCGACCGCTGCCTGCGGACACAGTCTCCGGTTTCATATCAATCCATGAACATAAGTGGAAGTCCTTTCACACCGGGTTTAAATCAAAAAGCTGGTTCGCATTAGCAGAATGGCTCTGAAATACAGCCCTAACCTGAAACAGGCATATTCATGTCAGAATGCATCACAGAGTTACTCAGCAAACCACAGTTTCTAAATGATACTCGAGCCCTACAAACCTCGCCATTGTACTGTTACTTTCCATTTCCTTTGACACTTTATACACTTTTGAGACAGGAGAGATGGAAACGTGTGCATCTTTCATTTAGAGAACGTCTGTACAAAAGTCTATCCATCTTATTCCATGCCTCCACCCCATATGTTGCGCATTAAAAGCTAATCACCTCCAGACTTGGAGTCAGGGAATGTCACCACCTTGCTTTTGGTTTTATTTTCCATTGCAAGCTCTACTCTCACAGGAACAATCATATCTGACTCACATTCCGCTGACTTCACTGAATAATTTCAGCAATTAATTTCGGAGTTAATGTCATGAATGGAATAGGAAGCAAAACATGACCTATGCTCACGAGTGGGGCTATAACAGGACTAGTCCCGGCTGGTCACCCACCCAAAAGACAAACACAAATTAATTTGACTTGGCTGTGTTCGCCGGTTCAGGTCTGAGTTTGTTGGCAGTCCCGCTCAAGTGTGACCTTTTGTTCTGTAAATTCGATCACATCCAGAACACAATTTTATTTGATGTGAAAATGCATCAAAAACAACAAATGGGAAATTGGGAAATTGGAAGGACTCAGTTGAGCAGAGATTATGGTTCGGTTGAGGGAAAAATATTTTTCCATGGCTCAACCTTTTAAAAGGCCAAAATAAACTCATTACTCGTGAATCACTAGTAAAACCATGAATACCTGAAAGCAAAACTTCCCAACACGCAGATGTAGGAGAGAAAAAAAAGTCTCTCGAGCTGAAGTCCAGCTCATAATTCTGACACGCTCCCACACGAGTGAAAAATGCTTTGTTAATATAAATCATTTACGTCAATAATGAGTTCCCAAGTCACAATCTCTTTGAGTTTTATTAGTGGCCACTAAACATAAGAAAGTCCTTATGAAATGTGTGTGAAAGATTCAAAAATCATTTAACAGAAGTGCCATTTATATGACAGCTAAAAACAACTAAAAACAGTCAACTTTTGACCATTCGGTCATTCATTTTCTTTCGGCTTAGTCTCTATTTCAGAGATTGCCACTGTGGAATGAACCAACAACTATTACGTCATATATTTTACACAGTGGATGTCGTTCCAGCTGCAGCCCAGTACTGGGAAACACACACACACAATGGCCAATTTCGGTCATCCAATTCACCTGTAGCACGTCTTTGAACTGTGGGGGGAACCAAAGCAAACGCACATGGGGAGAACATGCAAACTCCACATAGAAATGCCAATTGGCCCAGCCGGGACTCAAACCAGTGACCTTCTTGCTGTGAGGCGACAGTGCTAACCACTGAGCCACCGTGCCGCCCTGGCCATACGTTTACATGATAAAAAGCATTTTGGTGATCTGAAGAGGGTTAGAGTTTGAAAATGACACGGTTATCGTCTCTTTGTAAATAAAAACTTCACTTAAAGGGAGGGTACATGATTTAGTTCAAAAACATTTTGTTATGCTAATTGAAAGTCTCTTCATATCTCAATAGCACTGATTAAGTTAAGTGGTCTACATTTGTTTATGTATTTATATCATATGTTTATATGTATTTATATCATTTATCAAACTTCTAAAGACATATGTTATTGTTTTGACTTATTATTCGTCAAAAAGCATTCTGTCATTAAGTACACATTTTATGATGTGGGTCTCTAAAATGTGCTAATAGTGAGGCTTTAGTTTAATTTATACTTTAAAAAGTGGTTAGTTGACTTTATTTTTAAAAAGTAATTAAACCCAATGCCTTAAAATAAATTATTAAGTGAAGGAACTATGTGCATAATTATAAAAAATAACTTCACTTGTAAAAAATGTTGGGTTCCACACAATCGATTTGTGTTGGAACAACATGAAGGAATTAAGTAAAAAAAAATTTTTACCAATTTAGGTGATTGAACATAAAACAATTAAGTTGTCCCACCAAAATAACTCAAGAATTGTGTTGTTTCAGCTCATTTTAAATAAGTAATTTGAACTAACAGCAAACGTCTTTTTTTTTTTTTTGAGTGTTGTAAACCGAACAGTTCCAAGTTACAACAAGTTTACTCACTTTTTTAAGTAAAGTCAACTTGTTGCTTTTAAGGAAACATGTTTAGTAACACGCTGTACAAAATTCTGGGTTCCACACAAATGATTTGTGTTTGCACAACATGAAGGAAATAAGTTAACTTAATAGTTTTTACAAATGTAAGTAGATTGAACATAAAACAATTACTTTGTCGCAAAAAACCCTCAAGAATTGTGTTGTTTTAACTCATTTTAAATAAGCAGTTTGAACACACAGTAAACGTCTTTTTTAAGTGCATTTTTAAGTAAAGTAATTAGCACTTCTTACAATGTCTACTTTGTAGACTTAAACGTAGATTATTTTGCTAAAAAAAACAAACAATCTGTTTCCACAAGTTTGTTTTTGCTTGATGTGGCCACCAAACTGGAAGGAGAGGACGTACAGTGAGTAAAAGAGGAGAGAGGAGTCTGAACTGATGAGCACTCTGTACATGCTGTACAACAGCAGCCAGCATATTCTCCTTCACTGTTTCCAGGGTCTAGATCCTGTAAAACCCAGGCGGTCGTATATTTACTATCCCTCTGATACTTTCTGGTTTCCTTTGTGCTGTTTCCTCCGAGCATTAGCCGAAAATAGTTTCTGCAAATTCAGCCGACCCACAGACTGTGTAAGACCTCCTGTCCTCGACGCTTTGTCAACCACAACATCCCTCGCCAAAGACCCTGACCTTCGGTTCGAGTTTTTTATCAGAGTTTTAGCTGCATGCAAAGTATTCACAGAAGTGCTTTTCAAAGTCGATTACAGCTTGTTTGTGGATATCACGATGACTCATTTTGTAATCATGCGCAGATATTTAGTCACTTTAAAGGGACTCACAGACATGTTCTCTGTGGAGTACAAAAGTTGTTATTTTCTCGTTTTAAAGTATCTGACTTTGCTCCACAGAAAAAGAAAAAACTAATTTACTGGTTTGGAAAGATATGAGGGTGAGTGAAAATGACTGAATCAAGTCCTGTTTCCTCATGCTGCCTTCACATTGCTTGTGCAGAGCAATAAACACATAACAATAAATCCTGACTCTGACTAATGTTCAAACTGAAGGACTGAAAGAATGCAATCACTTTCTTTAAAATATACAATTAATTCTTGAATAATGTATTATACACAAACAATGTATAATACTTTTTGGAAATCCATTAATAATCAAAAAGGGGATTTCAAAAAGGGGATTTCAAGCATCAAAACAATAAAAAATGCAATTTCAATTAGTATTTTTTTGTAAATAACTGCATAATTAGTCCATTTTTATTTATTTTCATATTAATTTATAAGTATTTTGTATTTTATTCATTCATACATTTACCATCACAGACGACACCCACGAAAATGAAATCCAGTGTGTATATATATATATATATGGGCCTCACGGTGGCGCAGTGGATAGCACATTCGCCTCACAGCAAGAAGGTCGCTGGTTCAAGCCTCGGCTGGGTCAGTTGGCGTTTCTGTGTGGAGTTTGCATGTTCTCCCCGTGTTGGCGTGGGTTTCCTCCGGGTGCTCCGGTTTCCCCCACAAGTCCAAAGACATGCGCTATAGGTGAATTGGGTAAGCTAAATTCTCCGTAGTGTACGAGTGTGAATGGGTGTGTATGGATGTTTCCCAGAGTTGGGTTGCAGCTGGAAGGGGATGCGCTGCGTAAAACATATGCTGGATAAGTTGGCGGTTCATTCCACTGTGGCGACCCCAGATTAATAAAGGGACTAAGCCGAAATGAAAATGAATGAATGAATGAATATATATATATATTAGTCCTGTCATCAGTCATAGTATAATACATAGTATATGAGAGTATATCATCATAGTCCTGTCCTCGACGCTTTCACAAGTCATCATAGTATCATATATATAACTATGTATTATACTATGTTTTACTTTAAAATTACACCAATTGGTCACAAGAAAATATTCGAATATTCATCCTTACAATCTATTTCCACTTCTCAGATTCTTCACTTTCAAATATATGAATAAAATAACTGTTTATATTCATTTTCCTGCTAGAACTGAAATGCACTGAACTGGTTAACTTAAACGTCCGGGAAAACTCCAGGCAGTGATGAAATTTATGGTAAGGCGAAATGAAGTTTCGTAATCAGCCGAGTCGAGGAGCGCCACACATCACGTCAAAAGAGAAGAGAAGAGAAGAGAAGAGACGTGCGGAAAAGGGGCGTGACCAGAAGAAAATACACCCGCCCACTCCGGAGGAAGACTGAGCAAGTTTTTATAAAGGATATGCGCGCAAGTTTTGGCAGGACAGAGGGGGCTCTCTGCGGGGCAGAACTATATCAAAGACCCTTCAAACACAGGAATACTCCCACCGTGCCTTAACAAACCATCTGTTTGTCAACTTTGAAGAATTTTCAGCCACCCCCGATTCGACAATGACTGCCGTTGTGTCCTCTTTCTTCGACTACGAAGTGACGAATAAGGTAATTTATCTTTTTCGGGAAATGGTTTAAAGAATTTTATCAGTTTGTATGCGCGAGTAATAGATCAGTATCTACAAAAATGTCGCATGGGTGCTTGAGATGCTGTTTTCAACACCGATGTCAAACTTTCCTGGCTTGAGTGTATGTGTGTGTGTGTAGGGCGAGCATCTTGCTATTGCAACTTATCTAGCCTTGTGTCTCTCGTGATCAGCATTCATCGATTGCTAATCGACAAGGAAAAAAATGAGGCGATCTAAAAGATTAGTTTCAGCTGCGTTTATTCGTCATCATCACTTATTAGTTACATCAAGTTGTGCTTTATCTCCTGTCGATGGGATTACACACAGCAGGAAAGGCCACACGTCTGCGCTGAGTTTGAATCAAAACAAGGAGTTCTCCATTATGGGAAACAGTGGTTAGACTTCAGATGGATTTACATCTCATTCTCGACCTTTCTTAACCACAGTAGAGGGTCTACTTTAAACTACTTTGAAGTCCATTTGATTTATTTGTCGTCTGTGACTTTAATTGTGCTTCTTAAATAATCTACAGGTCAGTTGTGACCATATAAACGTGTCTATAAACCGTGCACCATTTTACTGTGAACATGCAGCTTTATTCTGACGTTAAAAGCACAGTCGTTTTTAGCAGAACGCTTGAAGGGGCGTTTACGCAGTTCTTGCATTCAAAACATCTGGGTAGTGTTAAACCTAACTTAATGGTCTCAAAACAGGCGTTTAAAAGTAAAATGTCTAACGAACTAAAGTTAACTAATATAAAATAACTACATTCAATACTCACCCATACAACAGTAGATGTTAGGGCTAATATCCTTAGGCAGTGTTTTGATTATACATTTGTTTAAAAACGTATACCTTCTTTAAAAAGTGTCAATAAAGTTGTGTTCATGTGACTACTGATCCGTATTGTGAGTGTCCTGGAGCCATATGCTAACTTTTAAGTGAAGAACAAGCCAAAACGCTGTCATTTTAATATTTTATCCCGTTGTTATCACGTGACACACCGGAGCCAATGATATTCGGCACTGGTTTTATCGACCTTATAATGGCGCCAGTTTTTAATTGAACCGCTAATTATATTTGGACGCTTTATGGTATTGTAGCTGTGATGTCAAAGCCCTGAAACACAATTTAAGGCTGGTTTCCTTGAGAATTAGACATACCTGTGTGCATATATAATAAAAAAAAGTTCCCACAAAAAGTAGCACAGCTTTAAACCTCCAACATCCATATAAAGTAACTTACAATAGACAAGGAAACTTCTTCAAAATATGCATTTATTGCATGGGTTTGTGTAATTCATATAGCAGAGCAAAATGTTGAAATATATTCAAATTAGGTCTACCACAGACCTTATTGTACTCGCGTGTTGAAAAATTCCCTGACTATAAAAGCCAACAAATAAAATTTTGGGTTTTGGCATCACAACTGCATCACTTTATGACAGATACAAATATTATCAGTGAATTATGACTTTAATGTGTGGCACAGTGCTGTCATTTGATATAAAACCTATTTTCAAGGAAGTAAATTACAGAATTTAAGTTTAGTTTAATCTATTGCCAAGTTGATTGTGTGTGTGTGTGTGTGTGTGTGTGTGTGTGTATGTGTGTGTGTGTGTGTGTGTGTGTGTCAAGCTTTGTTAAATCTTGACACTCAGTCAACTAGATAGGGGGAAAAATGGCCAAAGTTGTCTGTCAGTCATCAGACCTACAATAATAACAAATAGTGGTCTATGTTTTCACCCCAAGTACATCAGTTTATTTGTGTACTGTACTTTCCCTTACATTAAACTTGTAGAGAGACTGAATAATTGATTATGTTTTCAGTAGTTAGCCATTAAATCAGTAGTTATGCAATAAATCATTGTGCTATTGCTGCCAGGTGCTACATAAAAAAACTAAGTGAAGTAGACTTGTCTTATATGACTTAATAAATCTTTCACCTTTAAAGTCATTTAAAAAGTGTAGGGTTGTTAGTGTTATCTTTTCAAAAGCCTTAAAGCAGAACTAGACTTGACCTGAAGACACAAAACACCATCACCAAGTAATAAAACTGCTAATAAACATCCCCTGATGGTATGTGATGCAAAGGGAGTAACAGTCATGCCAAATTTTTGAGACATTGTTTTGTTTACTTCATTTTCAGAACAATAAGGTGATGACCTTCAACAGTCCCCTCTCCAGTCCCCACTTACAGTCTGTCCCCTCCATGGGTGCCAATTCCTCCTTTACCCCCACCGGGACCCTGCTGGACAGGAAGGTGGTGGGTGCCCCTTCAGTGGGACTCTATCAGCGCCGCCACTCTGTGTCCATTACCAGTTCCAAATCAACACAGAACCAATTTATTAACAGCCTCAAGATGGACAACTCTTCCATGAATGGCAGCAGCAACAACAAAGAGAACCGCTTTCGTGACCGGTCCTACTCCGAAAATGGGGAACGTCTAAGGCCAAGCAACATCACATGCATTAGTGCCAATGGAAATGGCCAGGTCAACTCAAGCCGCTATAAGACCGAACTCTGCAGACCCTTCGAAGAGAACGGCACCTGTAAATACGGCGACAAGTGCCAGTTTGCTCATGGGATGCACGAGCTTCGTAGTCTAAATCGCCACCCCAAGTATAAGACTGAGCTCTGCCGCACCTTCCACAGCATTGGTTACTGCCCATATGGGCCCCGTTGCCACTTCATCCACAATGCAGAGGAGCGCCGTGGACCCCCTCCTCTCTCTGCCTTCAATAAGATGGAGCGCCCCCGTCTTCATCACAGCTACAGTTTTGCCGGTTTCCCAAGCTCAGGTGGTTCCCAGGACAGCCCAACCTCTGTCACACCTCCGCCCCTGTTTTCCCCCGAAGACCTCAACGAGTGGCCCAGCAACCCGTTTGCTTTCTCAAGTCAAGAGCTTGCCAATTTGTTTGTACCCAGTTTAGGTGGTACCACCATTCCCGATCTGCCTGGCCCTCACTCCCCCACCTCCTTCTTCAGGCCCATGTCCGAGTCTCCACCAAGCCCTCCAGACTCCCTTTCCGACCAGGAAGGCTACCAGAGCAGCTTGGGCAGCCAGAGCGGATCTGAGTCACCACTGCTGGATGCAACACGTCGCCTTCCCATCTTCAGCAGACTCTCCATCTCTGATGATTAAAATCTGCCCCGAGAGGTTTTAGGCCTGAGAGAGAAAGAATGGAGAGCTGGCGAGAATGAGAGAGTAATTTTCCTCCTAGCAATCCCTTCCTGTCCTTGCTTTGTTTACAGCAGAGAAGTGGACTAAAGTACAGTGTTCTTGTAGCCACTGAGTCAAATCAGAAACCCTACTACTCCCCTGTAGCATCAAACGTAAGTGTCTACCCGTGCCTCCCTAGACGTCGTAAACATGCCTGATGTAATGCAAAAAACAGAACTGTTCCCTTCAAGGCCTACTGGAACATTTTAAATCCATACTTGGTTCTTGGTGTTCAAACTAAAGCGCGGTTTTCTAAATCATTCAAGGACCTTCTTGTTCAAAGAATCTACTGAATTTTATAACAACAGACCTGAAGGTGCCACTTTTCTTGCAGGAGATCCTTGCTGGTAGATCATCGGGACTTAAAGTGCCTATCAAACAAACAATAATTTTCCTACTTTTCCAATCAAAGTGATTATTGTTTTGTAGATCCGGGGTAGAAAAGGCTTAAAGAAAAGAATCAAACCCATCTGAGAGTTGTCTGAATCATTCTGAAAGTATGTCTAGTGGTGCTAAATGTGCTGTCACCGTGGTAATTATCCCTAGAACATGTGATCCCTTAAAAAAAAAAAAAAAGAAGTGTCTGCTGGTTGTTGGATTATGTAAGAGAGAAGAGGTCCTTCCTTTAATCCTTCTGTTCGAGTTACCACTAAAGATGTGACTTCAGTGGCCACTAATTGTTTGGTTGAAATGTTTCAATATCATTATTTCAATATCGTATTTCCCCTATTATTGTTATAATATAGTTATTATTATTGCATCATTGGTATTTTCTGTTTGGAAATGAGAACTTTCGAACTGAAAGTTTTGCTTGTCAATGCTTATTTAACTTATCAAAAATGTATTTATTGCTGATTGTAAGCATTTTTTTTTATTTTGTTTGTATTTATCTGGATAATGAAACAATAGAATATATTTTCCTTTATGTTAAATTATGATCTTCCGTATTAATCGTAAGATTGTGAAGACCTTTTTTTGCGTTAAGTTTCAACAGTTAATATATTATACTGCAATGACATTTTGTAACTACGTTTTGATTTATTTTTAAAGTGAAACTTAATTTAAAATGAGAATGCAAAGAGGATTGTTTTGCATTTTATTTATTATTTTCCTCCCTGATGTTGGACTGCAGTTTCAGGATGTTTATGCCTCTATAATCCTTTATTATTTGGCTCCGACCGTCTAGAATGTAAACAGACTTGTCTTGACAATAACAGTCCTGTGCCTGTGATTTTTATAAATCTCATGTTTAGACTGGGATCCTCTCATCGAGACTCATTTCGGTATGAACAAATTGTAGACAATAACTGCATTATAGTGCCAATCTCACGACCCCCGCGGTGGTCCAAACCTCTGATCGCAATATTCTGATCCGACATGTCTAAAACAGACGGTTTATAAGGGAATTGTTAAATATGCATTTGTGTATTTATTTTGCCCGTTTCAAACCATGACGTGTACACCAGCAAGCATGTGTTTTTTTGATTTGTTATGACTCAAAATTCTTATTTATTTACAGATTTTGGACCACTTCTGCTTTCTAAGTGCCTAACAGTACATTCCGAGAGTTTTGTACCTTTTAGGATTGTAATCCAGAGTCGTTATTTAGATTTTAGTGGAAATTCAAGGTTAACAGGATTGACATTGACAGAACTACAGTTGAATGTGTCCTATGTTTGCAGCTATTGCTGTTCACATCAATATGTTTTCTTTTGTAACGACAGATTGCAGTTTAAACCAATAAAAATATCTATTTATAAGCAAACCGGCCTTGTCTTTGATTTCACCATACAAAGATGGGAATTAGATTTATGCGCAAAACTGGAACATCGCATAAAACATTGGTAAACAAAGCGCTGTTTTCATCCAATGAGTCAAAGAGAACAAAATCATCACTTCTTGAGAAACTGGCACCAAACATTGAAAAGACAAATGGAAATTGCTGTGTTAAGAGAAGCCACCGTGAGCCTTATCTTCATATATAATAATTTATTATAATGTATAATTAATTACTTGAGCCTCGGAAGATGAAAGGCAATGAACGCATGGTGACTTTTGGAGACGCTCAAGGTTCGGTAATGATACCGAACCACTTTGATGACAGACTTTCGTTAAAGGATTTTAGATTGACCAAGAAATTTTAGAATGTCCATTAAGGCTGTTCCATCACACCCATTTTTTTTGTTACTTCATCATTGGTAACGTTTCTGATGCGCATGCTGGAATTTATTTGATAAATTTGTTTCCATTTTTGCTAATTTTTCCTTTTCGGATAAAAAGTTTATCCTACTCAGTTGTGCGCAAATGTTTTTTTTTTCACATTTTATAAATTTATGCACATCTTGGCATTTTTTTTATGCGATAGTCCATAAATGTACATAGGGGGGAGTTTGCCATACCAAGGGTGCGGGACCTGATGCTAAGCTCTAATGCAAACAGCTGGGCTTGTTATTACATGCCATATTTTGGACATTCCCCCTGGATAAATTTTGATTCCTACAAGGCACAAACTTGCATTCCACACTGATCCCGGTACACTATGAGATGGGGGTCTGTTAATGAACTAGCTGAAAATTGTTTTCCTGGAAAGGAGCTCAAACACAGGAAATCGAAATTCTGCCCTGGCCCGATATTAATGATGTGAAATGGCCTCTTGAATCTCTTGTGTGGTTTTCAAAAGCGCTGGCAAATGACTGGCCTGCCAGACAGAAAGTCCAGGCCCCTTGAGAACATACAGTTTGTTACTGCAGCAACAGTCAGGACTAGAGCTCTACGCTACATGTTTGCTCCCTGCGTCACTGAACAAGCATCCGCGGACTGTCAGTCCTCGCTGGATTTTAGTTTAATTTCCCTTCCAGAGAGAAAGTTCCTGAGGAAAGCTGTGATCATGAATACAATCATAGCAGAAGATAGGAGCCAGATGGCCATCCGAGTAGTACAAAGTTCAGAATTTTTAATGCTTTAGCCTTTAAAGTCTTTAAAGAAATAGTTACCTCACACTGCAAAATGCTTTCATTTATTAACCAAATTCTTTTTTCATTGATAAAAATGTGATATTGCACTGCTGTAGTTTAAAAGTTTGGTGTCAGCACATTCAATTCAACTTTGTATACATAGAAAATACATATTCAGCTTAAAGTGCAATTTACTAGGCTAATTAATATAACTAGGCTATAATATAACAAAAATATAACTAGAATTAATAGAAACCTATTAAGTAGGTTTAGTGATTAGTTTGACTAAGTAGGATTAATTCATTTGGCAAGTCATTGGAAATGACTGGTTTGTTCTGTAGACAATCCAAAGAGTGAAAATGTCTTTAGGGGGGTAACAATAATAACCTTAAAAAATTATTTAAAAAATGAATAAATACTGTTTTATTATCCAGCTAAATGAAAATAAATAAGACTTCTCCAGTAGAAAAATTATAGTAAATACTGTGAACATTTCCTTGCCTTCCTTTCCTTGTCAAATATCACTTGGGAAATATTTATAATACATAATATATGGCATAACCTTTTTTAAACATGGTAAGAAATGGGTAACATTTATATAAGATCAATTAATTAACATTGGTTATTTCATTAACTTTATTATTTATTAATCATTCATTATATTAATAAACATACAGCTCAGTTAATACCAATAAACTAAATTATTACTAAAATCGAATGTTTTATTTGTTAATGGTGAAATTAATGTTAACCAAGACTGCCTTAGAAGCACTTTCAGGTTAACTAATGCTCACAAATGAGTACTGACTGTAAAGTGTTACCAACTGCACCAAATCAGTGTAGTAAAATGATTTCTAAAGGATCATGTGACACTAAAGAGTAGAGTGATGACTAATAAACGTTAAGTTTGGCCTCCACATGAATCATTTTTACATTAAAAGTGCATTTTATCTGCTTTATCACACACAAACACACACATTCACAAAAGAAAATGGCATTTGTGATATTACTAATGTCCATTCTGCTTACTAAAGACAAGTCAGAAATACTGTTATTCTTTGTTTCTTATTATTTTTCAACTGGATGAAATTTTATCTTTCCTTCCTATATATTTGAAGAAGTCAGATTCCAATCTGAAAGGTTTACTCAACAGCATTTTCGAGTTTTCCTTTTTTTCCAAAGCATTACAGCAATCTAGAATTTAAAATACTGTACTTGTAAAGGTTATTCAGTCAAGAACAGACAGTGTCTATTCACACGGAGACTGTGGGTCACTGGGCCTTTAAGAACAGACGAGAGGAATAAGGCCAAAGTCGCACGGTTGAGCAACACCCAACATAGACTTTGTAATTCCTCTATCAGCTCTTTTTTTTTCTTCCTCTGAATATTTCAGAGGCCAATGAGTAAACAAAGAAGAGTTCATAATGTCAGAAGACTGAAATGATTCTCTCTAATGCGGGCACAGAAGGGGCATTTCGGGGAGTTTTGAGCTCGGGGAACAAACTGTTGTTGGTTTAACCTCAAGACTGTGCAATAACTAAATGAGCCTTGCAAAGCTGAACAAAACAAAAGGCTCTGAGCAGAACTGTTTCAGGTCACAAGTATCCAGTTTTATCAGTTCAAAAGCATACACCTCCACAAAAGAGAGAGAAAAAAAGGAATCAAGGCTAATTTAAATCTACTGATAATCGTCAAAGCATTCAGCAGCGCTATCTTTCCTAACAATAATAATAAAGCCCTAGGCCATGTATGTGCGTGTCCTCTACTCTTTTTGTGTGGTAGGTTAGTATTGGGATGTTGGCCCTGTTTCTATTCTGCATGGACATTTAAGGACAACAAAAACTATTGATCGCTACACAACATTATATCTTTATTATTGTAATGATTAGACAACTTCTTTATATCATATTCTAGGGATAAAGTACATCCAGGAGGTTGTTATCGCAGAATAAAGCCAGACAGGCTTTGTCAGCAGCCAAACACGAAGCGGAGATCAGTTGTGTAATACTTACTAACTTCGCTGACCTTTCAAAAAAATGTAACTACACGTCTGGCACGGCTTGGTACCGGTGACGAGCGTGGATGGTGCTGTAAGCCGTGAGCCCGATGAAGCGAGTGTTTACAAGTGTCGAGTCCCGTGAAGGAGCTCCAGATGGAAACTTTTGTTTTGTGTTTACCTTATGATTAAAGTTGTTGCACGTCCGCCGGTTCCCACCTCTGAATGAGTGAGTTCTATCTACTTTTAGCGTTCAGAAAAAACTAAATACACGCGAAGAAACTCGACACAGAGCAACATTAAAACCTACTGCCAGCTAGCATTTCAGAAGTGTTATAGCAGAGCAACACAAACAGCGCGCAGAAGTATAAATGCACGGCTACGTGCATGGCTTGCGCCGTGGGTCACGCTGATCACTCGACGCAGAAGTATAAACCAGCCTTTAGTTTGGCACAAGATGTCAGCACTGAACTGGCCTATTGCTGGTTTCACGGTTGAAAAAAAAAAATGAATATAGCAAAAACCATAGTTCACAAGTATGGAGTAAGTTCACAAGTATGGAGAGAATAATGGATATCAGAAACATTCTTTTATCCAACATATACATTTTTATTGATCATAGCTTTTGTGAAAAAGTGCAAACTACTGCAAGTTATTGCATGACTGTGACGTAACTATTCTGTAAAAATGTAATATTTATAGTGAAGTGCACTGTGTATGACATGTGTATCTCATGGTAGGTCAGGGCATGCGGTAATTATAATCATATTTCTGCCAAAGTATTCATTACTTAGGACAACTTTGCTGATATTAGTACTCCAACTGTCATTATTGAAGTTGGGATTGGTAACCCTTTATTTTTAGGGTTGAATAAAATAATCCTTTATTTTAATGGCTTTTAGCTCAATAAACTCCCAATTTGCTACTTATTAATAGCTAATAAGTTAGTAGTTGGATTTAGGCATTGGGTGGGATTAAGGATTTAAAATAGAATAATGCAGAATATATACTTTATAAGTACTAATAAACAGCCAATATCTAGCTACTAGTTAATAGTGAGAATTGGTACTTATGTGTTACCAAAAATGGGTTATGTGATTAGAATTTGCTTATATTTTTATATTTATGTACACTTTTATGCATTGTTCAAGTATCAATTTGGCAGTGCAGCATAAAAAAACCCAAACGATACTCAACTGTTCTTATGACAAACAAAAAACATACTTGATGATGTAAAGGATCAAGCTGACCGTGTACTTCACAACTATGTCCCAATCTCGTGATCCTCTGCTCTTATTTTTACATCTCACTCTGTGGTGTGCAGGAAAGCAAGGAGTTTCTTTGGAAGGAAGGAGGCTTTTCCTCCCCTCGGCACAGGCACAGGCAGCGATATCGCCACAGGTCGAGCATTAAAACGATCTGTCAAAACATGTCAACTCGCAGCCTATCAGCCTGCATATGTGGGGGAAGGGAGGAGAGATAGAGCGAAAGAGGATGAAAGAGAAAGATAGACAGAGAAAACACCTACTCAGCACTGCAGGTTGAGTAAAGTCACAACCGACTTTATCTGCAGGAGAAGAGTTAAAGACGTCACCATCGTTCGCACCGTCAGCAAAACCTGCTAATAAATTTAAAACAATTAGAGACTGGATTATCTTGCAATTTATTAGTGTTAAAAGAGTATAAAAAGCCAAACTTACTCCAGGAGTAGGTCATAAATATAAAGTTTACAGACAATAAGTGTCAATGTGCACATATACAAGCAAAAGCAAAACAAGCAGAAAAAGGAGGAACCACCCAAAATAACACCATTGTTCATTTAATCAGACTAACTTCCCTTTAAGGCAGAGGAACCATGGGAACAGGAGTCATGGGAATTGAAGCCATGGCAACGGCCAGTCAGGGTCAAGAAGCGTTTGTCCAGGACTGCTGTCTTATCATACAACCAGAGAGAGAGAGAGAGAGAGAGAGAGAGAGAGAGAGAGAGAGAGAGAGAGAGAGAGAGAGAGAGAGAATAGGTCTGTCAATCAATAGCTGACTGATGGTGCAGTTTTCTAACTAGATGAAAACTAGAGGTAATGTTCGACTGAGCAGAAGCTTGACCGTCAACCTGTAGAGTCCGTTTTTCGCTCTTTGTTGCCATAAAGGACAAGCTGCTGATCCACCACATGTTCCAGCAATGTTTAACTATGGCTTGTCCTTGAAAGAAACCAACTGTAGCATTTAATTTTCTGTGCTAAATATTACGTTCTGCGTGCCTCGAGAATGTTCTGTCATCAAATGACCATCGAAATAACCTTGATGGTCGAATGGATCACCGCACTTGGTTATCTTCAGATAATGGACGGCACTGAGCGTTTAGCTGACATCGAAAACATTAGTCCTTTGACATTTGTTTACCGGCCTTAAATGTAAGGCAATAACAGCCAGAGGGGTTTTTTCAGCATGTAGAAGGAGTGGCCTGAGGAAGGTTGAAGATGAATCCCGTCCTTACTCTGATTGGCTGAAGCCCTGGATCTGTTCCTCCGTTTAAAAAGCTTTCTGGGTTCTTGTTCTCTGGAAAACATATAAGCATGAAATGGATTAACCAAGTTTGCAAATAAAAATGAATATATTATTATTCATTCATTCATTTAATTTTTGGCTTAGTCCCTTTATTAATCTGGGGTCGCCACAGCGGAATGAACCACCAACTTATCCAGCATATGTTTTACGCTCCGGATGCCCTTCCAGCTGCAACCAATCACTGGGAAACATCCATACACACTCATACACTACGGACAATTTAGCTTACCCAATTCACCTACACTGCATGTCTTTGGACTTGTGGGGAAAACCGGAGCACCCGGAGGAAACCCACGCCAACACGGGGAGAACATGCAAACTCCACACAGAAACGCCAACTGACCCAGCCGAGGTTCAACCCAGCGACCTTCTTGCTGTGAGGCAATTGTGCTATTTTATTATATTATATTACATTATATTATATTATATTATATGAAGAGTTTAGATGCAAAAACCTCAACATTTTCTTCTAAATTTAGCATTTTTCTCCGACTCCTGTGTGTAGACTTAGTAATTTTACTTTATAGTGACAAATAAGTTCTTTTCATTGGCTTTAAAGTGAAATAACTGAACATAAACAAAGGAGGCTGAGAAAAATGTTCATTTTAGGAGAAAATATCAGACAGCATTTAGAGTTTTTTTAATAACATCAATACACACTCATTCACAC
>CAIGQW010053582.1:317160-332005 GCA_903798125.1 Danio choprae
ATGTAGTTTATTCAATTCACCTATAGCGCATGTCTTTGGACTGTGGGAGGAAACCGGAGCACCCGGAGGAAACCCACGCCAACACAGGGAGAACATGCAAACTCCCCACAGAAATGCCAACTGACCCAGCCGAGACTCGAACCAGTGACCTTCTTGCTTTGAGGCGACAGTGCTAACCACTGAGCCACCGTGAGGCCCTATATTGTATTATATTAAAAATATTTGCATTTCCAATAAAAAAAAAATAATGGTTATATTTTTAAAGTAAAAAAAAAAAATCAAAACATCTTAGCGGGGTACTCATTAAGGCAATAAATGAAATGTTCTTCAAACAAACAAAGAACAACAACCACAGTGAGTGGAGCAATATAAAAAAAACTCATTATTAGTGACTGAAAACCTTTTATTGGCTTAATAAAAGTGTGATGTAACTAAGCAGTTGACTACACAACACCGTTTCAACTAAAAACACATTTACACAAATGCCTGACAAATAAAAAAATAATAGTAATAAAGTGTGCATTTAAAAAAAACTGTAATGCTATTACTATTGTTCTATTCTATTGTTGTTTGTGTAAATATATATATACAAAATTGCATAATGTGATGTAAATGTATACATGTACATATTGTTTTGTGTGTCCAGTCTATAGGCATACGTGAGTACTTGACAAGCAAAAACAATGGCAAATGGCAGGACTGTATTGCAAATGTTCACAGAACTGTCAAGGGAGATTACTTTACTACAGTTGTCTGTATCTGAACAATAATAATAAAAAAAAAACTTGTACTTTATTTTTCCCTAATTTTAGTACATTGTTGTGTAAACATACTCTAAAATTCAGCACATTTTAAACATAAAAAACAAACAAACAAAACAGGATATTGTATAACAGAGGTCCTTATTAGTCGCTAACGGTAGTAATATCCTAAACATCAGAAACTTAAAATATGAGATATTTAGGCTTGTTCATGAAATGCTGAGGTTAATTCAGGTCGTTGTTTTTTTCTGTGGGAAATCAGCATGAACTAACTACATTTAAAAAAAAAAGTTTTTTCCTTAATCATACACATCCTCATTTCTCCTTGCCCCATGAGCGACCCTTTATGGTCTTGACCACTGTCTCCCTACTTTACATGATTAGAGCTAAGTGGCTCATGTTTCCGGTAAAGAACTCAAAAACAGACTTGACAAGAAAAATAAGGGTTGGTTTTTCTTTGGCACAGACTGATATCACGACGGTATTGTACACTGATACACATGCAGGCATCAATCTGCATGAAAGTTTGTGGAAGGAAAAAATAATAATTTAGCCTGCACCTCCATTATAATCTAACGTACTTTAAGTCTTGGTGAGGAACATAAGCAGTTAACTGACCAATAGGAATTCCTATAAAACCCCAAGCAAACAAACTCCTAGTGAGCAGCTGAGGGAAATGAGAGCCAAATTTAATGTGGCCAGGTTTGTGGGGGAAGACAATGTAGAACATGGCTAAGTACACATCCAGCTATGTTTTGCTACTGTCATTCCTGTGGTCGTGATGCTTATTATGAAACCTCTCGATGCCCAAGCACAGGCTTTTCATGAGAAGAACGTCTCCCACGAGGCTGGGTGCAAGTCTTGTTTCATTTTCTGTGCAAACCTCATGACGAGGCCCTATAATAGAAGGCAAATACATCAGCATCAAACTTCAGCAGGGCTTTACTGAGTGTGGATGCCTGTAGGCTCTCCTGACTCTTTTTTTTTGGAACTTACAAGCTTGCACAGAAAACTAATGAAGTCCATCACTCTTAAAGTCCATGTTAACAGGAAGTTTAGTATCAGTATGTTGATGCACTTCCAACTGAAGCAGAATATTAAGTAAGAGGCAGGGCCTTCTTTTTGCGCATCATTCCCTCTTAGGAAACTAACGGTAAGAGGGCCATGGTTAAGAATATTGTGATTAAAGCCATCAAAGTGACGTCAACAGAGAAGGTCTGCCACTCTTCGAGCAAATGGTCACTTTGAATGAAGATTTGTTTTTCAGTGGATTAACTTGCATTGATTCATTGTTCACCTAAAAAAATAATAATGTGTGTTAGCAAAATAAACAATGTACATTTTGATTTCACATGGGCTTTAAGACTCACATACTGTACGCTGTATTATTCTAAAGCTATCTCTGTAGAGAGATATTGGCATCCCGCACCCTGACTGCTTCCATGCTTGGAGTAATAACAGGCATGACTGATTTCCCTAGTTCCCCGTAACAATAACAACCAGTAAAAACACATGACACATAAGAACAAGAGGGTTTGTATTGGACGAGTCCTTCAAAACTGTGACTGGTGACTTCACATGACCGGTATTCTAAAGCGTGAACATGCTGCTTACAAACATAATTATTTACTTCATCTGGTTCTGTTTCCATTGCGTCACTCTATGCCGGCGAGTCTGATCCCCTCCCTGCACTATGGCATCTACTCAATCTGGAGATAAGCAAACCTATAAACATACTTGAGCAGAGTGTAGACGGATGTTGACTGGATCTCCTAACAATCCTCTATATCAGACGTAACACATTAGTTTGGAGAGGCAGCGCCCTGCTAATACCGTGAAGAGTGGTCAGGAAATGCTCTCCAGCAAGTAGGCCACTCATACTCATGTGCTCTGCATTTTCCATTTGACTGCCTCTGTACAGTACAGCCTCTGTAATCACACCAGCAGCTTGAGACAAACCATAAATGTTTACATATGCCTTAAAGGGGGGCCGCTCCAAATTCACTTCATATCCAGCCTTTCTCTCACCCTTTGTCACACTCAGACAAGCGCACACTGTGCTGTTAACAAGAATAGATGAGAGCTATTACGCTTTTTTATTACTCCATAAAGCAGAACACATGGGGCAAGTTTTAGCAAGAGTGGCGAGGCAGGAAATAGCGAATGGAAACCTGCAGCTCAGGAGGGGTGTTCATGGCCTATAGCTCACCATTTTTTTATTCTGTCCATTTCCAAATGGCATATTAGCATAGAGTTTCAAGAATTTACCCAAAGAACAAGTGAACGTGAAGTAGTAAAGATGTAAAATAAGTGATCCAGTTCACAAGGCCCAATTCGATGAAGCAGGACGGGAACAGCTTGAACAAGAGACGACTCCTCTTGAGGGATCTTGCATTGACCCCTACAACTCTGCCTCTTTGATTTATGGAGATCAGATGGAGTCTGGAGGGTTGGAAGGAGGAGATAAAAGGTTTCTTGAAATGAACACCTTAGTGAAACCTGCTGGTGTAACTGAGAAAGGGCCCCTTTACCAGAAGCACTGCAGTCTAGAAAATGGTATTTTTCTCATTAAGGGGACTAAAAGACGGTCCGGGCATTGAGAGAGCAGAGCCGCGAAGAAACTTTAAGCTTTGCCAGAATGTGTTTTTGCACTTGGTAAGAATTTTGAAAGTTTAAGGAAAGTTTAAATCATTAGCAAACCTCATATATGCCTAGGCCCGAGCTATTCTGGGTACAGTTGAAACAAATCCCCCACAATAATCAAACCAAATTGCTAAATTACAGAGATGAGCAGATCGAAAAATGTCTCACAATCATGGGAGCATTTACCCCGCAGAACCACAGCAGCCAAAGGCATCCAGATCCAACGCTGATTGCTAATAATGAGTCAGTGCGGTACTGGCCAAGACACATGGTACAGCTCTGTAAAATCCCGCTACTCTTCACCCTGCTGGAAACATTGAGTCAGCCAAGGCCTTTTGTTTTAACTTTATCTGTGTGAAGATAATGTGAGGCTTCAGCTTAGACATGGTGGGTAAAAGAAAAGCCAGTTCCATGTTTCAAATACGTTGTTTGGTTTCTTCTTAAAAAATAGGTCGTTGGTCTAGGATGCTCTGCCATGTTTTTCTGACAGGATGAAGAGTTTCGTTGTTCCTGCAGATCCCATTGAACTGGCAAATCCTCTATGTGGCCTGGCAAGGGGGCAGCTTAATAAGGGACTCGTTTTGTCCTTTGTGAGCCAAGGCTGGGGACATCAGCGAAAAATGTTCTGATTCAGAAATGCTCCATTTCCTCTGTGGAGATTTGAGGACACTGTGGCTTTTCAGCAGAGCCAAAATATGAAGAACAAAAAGCGGGGATTGCAGTTGTGTAATTGCCCTTACATAATCTTGATGTAAATTTAATGAATTGGACGGTAACCGCCATTGACAGTAAACACCATTGTCTGAGGGCTTGTTCTTTTATGGGAGGCAGGGTCAGGGGAGTTTATATACCTCAACATAACATCATTCTTTGAAGGGAAGGCCTCAGGGATCAGCAAGATGCATCTATCTGACAGTACTCTATCTATGTATGACTGTCTAAAAGTTGACTACACAGCCGATTTTACTTTCAGGAGATTGATCAGGTTTGATATCCATGTATGCAATGCTCTCTCTGCTGAGTTCTGGGAGTGTATGGACATTTGCAGCTGTGACAGGGTGACTCATTCTGTTAAGCACTTATATAGAAAGGGGGTTTCTATACAACAATGACACTCACAAATGTACAGAAAGAAATCGCCACATGTACTTGCACACACATACACTACGTCTCAAGGGAGCTGGTAAACCACCACCTGTGAAAAGAATGAATCTAAAGGAAAACATGGCTAATACAAACGCTTTCGTTTGTTACTTCCATATTCACATGGATGCAAGTGTGGCTGGAATACAGAGCAGCAGCTGCAGTCCGAGATGTGAGCAGATGACAGTTCCTAAAAGAAAACCCGCCAGTTCTTTCACGTCTCTTCTACAACTGATCAGGCAAGAGGGAAAGAATTTACAGACAATTACCCAACACCTGGGTAAATCAGTAACCAAGAATGAACCACCTCTGAGCAAGACAAATCTGTCAATGTCTCTAATATGAACTTGGTGTCTCACAAAAAAAAAAGAAAACGAAAGCCATTTTTTCAGAAGCAAACAAGTTATTACAGGTCGGTTCTAAGTCATCAGTAACAAGAAAGGACTCAAATGTATTTTTGATAATAACACAGTCATTGATATATACTGTATATATTTTTTATTATTCCATATGAAAACACAAATCTTGTTGTAGACACAGGGCTCCAAGGCCTCAGTGTGATATGTGTCTGTGAGAGGTGGGACAATGTGAAAATGGGATATATTCTGCCTTCGGTGACATATTTTCCTTAAAAAAAATCATAAAGATTTTCTTCTAGAGAAAACAAGCAATAACTCAACATGCACAAAATGAAACATGGCAGCCCAGAAATCTGATCTTCCAAACAAAATAAAAGCAGAGGACTGGGTATGGGAATTCGTAAAAAAAAGAGAGAAAGTAAAAGTGGAAAAGTGGAACGCTGACTGAGTGGCTGAGAGAGGGAAAGTAAAACTGGGATAGAGGAAAGCAAATGAGAGTTAGGAGGCAAAGAAATAAAAAGTCGAGTGAGAGAGAAAGAGAAAGGGGAGAGGGGGGAAGAGAACAAAGCCATCTTTGTGTGAGGCTCTGAGAGTGTGGAGCAGAGCCAGGGCTTAGGGGGTGTTTCACAAGAGTACACTGACTGCATTCCTGCAATGTGATTATGGCCACATTTAATTTATTCTCCTGCAGGAAACACACTTAACCCTTCACTCTCCATTGGCTCTCAGAAAACGATCTTGAACCTGACATCTTTTCCTTTATAATTATCCCATAAGTAATTATTATGTAAGGGAAACCATTATGTTATGACAGCTTCCCAGATGAACCAACTACAGACTTTGTAGCTCCTAGTCACTGCTTTAAAGTCATTCATTGACTTTGCTTTGTGTTTTGTGGCCCTAAATCCAGGCTAATTCGCCCTGAAGCTATTACACCGGGGATTCCCAGCACTGGATATTCTTTATAAACACAAATGCAAATCTGAGGTGAAAATTCACTTTTTTCTATAACTAGGATCTCCAGTGTACATTTACAGGACAGTGATTTATAAAAACGTAAACCATTTTGTGAAAAATGTGGTATTGTGCATATATTACATATTGAATAGCATGAGCAAGTACAACCAAAATTAAAACTTTGCTAAAGGGCTTGGCATGCATAACACAGCATTTTAGTCTTTTTCCCAGATCCATGTAAACTTAAGTAGTTTGACAACATTGTTGTCAATGCATGAAAATCAAAAAAATCTATTTTTAAGTACATTATTGTTGTGTAAACATACCCTTAGGAAACAACCTGATGGATATAACTTTTATGGTTGATTTGTAAGAAGATTTTTAAGAAATTAAAATGGAAACCATAAAATTAGTATAAATACACCAATAAGAGAAATACCTAGTATGTTAGTTTTAATATCAAAACAAATGCAGAGCAATATGCAACATTATGCAACTCATCACTATTTTTTTCTTACCAAACTCTGTGCCAATACATTTTTATTAAAAATGCTTTTCTATCACTAAGCCAAATGGATCTGAGCTGGGTGAAAAAAACTTTTTCCAATTTTCCATTAGTGTTTTGGTGCAGTACAAGTGAAAAAAAAACAAAAAACATTTCATGCTTGGGTTTCTCAGCATGGTTAGCTGACTGCAATCAGGGCAGGAAAACCATGATGGTGAAAGGGTTTTAGTGATGTGGTGACACAATTGGCCAGATAAATTCTAATCCTGGCTTTGAAGTGCCATAATGGACAAAGAAACTACAGCTATAACAACTAGTCTAGAACAGAACGAACCGGAACCCTTGAGAAATCAGAATCAATATAACTGTTCGGAATTAAGGCAACAGAACAAACAGTTCCACAAAGGTTATTAGCTAGAGTCATTTCAAGCTATCAAAATAGAAAGCATTAATATTTTCTGCATATAGTTTTGCAAAGTGTCCTAAACCAGTGTGTCTCAACTGGTGGTCACAAAGTGTTTTTGTGAGGCATGACAAGCGGTTGATGCTTCTGTCAGATGCGGTTTATGTGCGTGAGAAAAACATCATCTCATAAAGACGTTTCAGATGTGGCAGTCGCTAGAGTTTAGTTGACTTTCAATGGGAAAGATGAGTAAAGTGGTAAAACGTGAGTGGATTTTAACCAATTATTAAACAGTATTAAAAACTGATCAAAGAAGATTTCACTGAGCTCATAGTGGAGCGCTGAAAATATGATGGAGAAGTTTTACATGTACCATCAAAAATCTAATACAATGATAGAGCGTGTGTGTAGTCAGTTGCCAGCTATAAATACAAATATTAACTGTATGTAAAACATTGTGTCTGACATGAAAATTATGCTAGTCTTGCTCCTTTTCACACAAGTACAAACGTTTTTTTTTACAAAAAAATATCTCACCTAAAAATGGGTATGCACAGTCTTACTTACGAGAGGAACTTTATAATTCACTTTATAATTTACACACGGGGAGACCATGCATATTGGTTTCTCAGTGCTGAAAAAGAACATGCATGTTTTATGTAGAAAAGTATTCATGGCTCATATCAATAGCCGTTATGAGAGAGATGCTCTGAAAGCTCAAAATTTTTGCCACGGATTTTCATGCAAAATTGCCAGGTCATAAAATTGTGTCGAATATTTCACTCCGTCTGACAGATTTTCACATAAACTCACTTGTGACGTGTTTGTGGACATATGATTTTCCAACCATCAGAAGTTGAGCCGTGTACACCCGCCATAAAGAAAATATAATACATCTCTTCATTCTAAAGAGCAAAACAAATTACCAGGTCATAATGCTCATGTTACCCAAGTCCTAGAAGACCACACACGGGTCTGTCAGCCATTTTGATTGGCCCACCCTAGCTCCCTCTATGATTCTGTGTGCTTACACTTAAGACAAAGAGCAGGAAAATTAGATAATGAACAGAGAGAGCAGCACATCATTGGAGCTGACCACTCCCTGAGGCCACAAATATGGTAGCCAACTCATTCTCAAGCCACCTCTTTATACAGTCTTCTTCACCCCCCTCTACAACAACTGCACTGACCTCTACTCAGTTGCTGGGATTTAAAACAGAAAGCAGTTGAGAGAAAGAGAGGTGGGCGTGGGGCAAAACCAATGCTGGCCGAAATTAAATCCCCTCTCCAAAGGATCAAAGTCGAACTTGGCAATTTAATTCCAAAAGGATATTGCCATTCCCAAAGGTTTCCTCTCGCCTCCAGCCATCTAGGTTCTTTACTCCTCTCATTAATGGCCGAGTCTTAAGCTGTAGTGTTGCAACAGGGGCTGCATTATTCCAGACCTGCTTATTCCTGCCCATTATGGAAAGAAAGTCCCGTCAGTCCAACCACAATCCAATAAGGTTGGACCAAAGAATATGACTCAACACTCCTGTCATTTAAAGGTATTACATAAAAGATTTCCAACAGAACCTAACCGTGTATACTTGGGGTTACGGGCAATTATAAAGTCCCATTGTTTTAGCTGTGCCAGTACAGCTGAGGTTTAGCCTCTTAGGAATTATTAGGCCAAGTCTTAGTTCAGATGCTCCAAATTATCGTTTGCCAATTGGCATTGGAATTTGGGCAGCACAACCAGGCAATCTGGCAATATGTACTATAAAATGTTGTGAAGCATAACAAATTAGCCTTAAGCATCGATAAAACATTTTGTAAATAATAAATCAAAAAAGAACATTATGTACTATGTTGGGAGGGCTAAACATTCATCAATTAAAATGGTGGATTTTATTGTCTGCTGCTAGGCACAACATCAATTTGATTATAAATGTAAAAATAATAGTTCTATTCAGCACTACATTGCGTCAATTCCTATTGTTGAATGATGTATTAAAACACAATCTTTGCTTTGAGCAGTAGGTCAAGATAAACAATTATACAATGAAAAGCACTGTTTCGATTTTGCTATTTGCTAATAGTTCAGCAAGAGGGCAACATTCAAATGCAGTGCAGAAAACAGAAGAGCAAAAGGCCATGAATCTGGTACAGTAAGGGTATAATTCATGTTGGGCATGCGAAACAGTACTGTAAATTAGGAGGTATTCAAAAACTGGACAAAATTATTGAGCTGATGAGGACATGTGTTATGACAGTGGGAAACCGAAAGAGAGATGACAGAAAAAGAGAAATAGACAGCTAATCCCTACAAGCAGCTGTTGTGTCCTGACCTACACCAGTAGCTACCGTCTGTGACCTCACTAACACCGGTGTAAAGGTTAATCATTAAAGTGCATATACACTAACACACATCTCTTAGACACAGAGAGCTGTATGACTAACCCCATGACAACTCCTGGGTATCTCAGACTCGCACTTTAAACTTACCTTTATTCACATCTTTTAGGACAAGGAGTTTAATTTGTTGCATAGAATTCAGGTGCTACTTCAAATTTGAAACCTCATGATGAAGCAGGGTTTTTTGGGTTATATCATCGATACTGATGGTCTGTCGTGTTGCTGAGGTTCCAACCTCCTTATCCTTCAAATGTATCTAATGAACAGCCTTAAAAATATATTCTTGCACACCTAATAGGTACACGTGGAAGAATATAATAAATTTCTATAATTGATGCATATGTTGACCAGGAGGACACAAAGCACAGCTAAAAGACATCAGCTTTATCAGTGGCCCATTATAGTGAGGTAAATTAAGCAAACATCATCACTTCCTTTCGTTATCACTTCCTTTCGTTTCGTTATCGTTATCAAGAAACTGAGGGATAAAGGGGCATTCACGCAGAGAGCAAAAATAAGGTCACAAAGAAACCACACATCAGCACTGCAGTCAAAAGCAGCTCATTCAAGCCTGAATCCGAAAACAAAAGAGGGTCAAGTCTGAGCTAAAATGAAAAAAAATCCACATGAAAAAAAAAATGGCCTTGAACTCCTTGACTGGACATTGAGTCTAGTCTCAAGTACTACCACACTGCTGGCGTCATTTATACTTCCATGAAGAGTTAGTTTCAGTTACTGACGAACACTACTGTCAAGGCAATTCTATTGTGTGCTCTAATTCAGATCTCAACCCTATTCTGATATTTGTCTTGAGTCAACTTTCAAAGAGTACCAAAAGAGTTGCCATTTTTTGGCAAACCAGCAACAGAAACCTTTTAACAAAATTGAGCAAAGTAACCACACAATGTATAGCAACAGGGCTGCAGATCTGGAGCAGACATCTCAACTTTAACCCTACACTAACTGTTCCCCTTGGTTGAAAGTGGAGGTGTTCAAAGTATTGCATGTATAACTATAAATGTTGTAATTAGACAGCTTTACTGTAATTTTCAGAGACTGGTTCAGTAAGAAGCTCTTGGGTAACACTCCTTCATTCATTCTTGCGATCTTCTCTAGCTTCGGCACTTTACTCATTGTATCATGGAAAGGGAACCTTGGTCTTGGAGGTCCACTATCCTGCAGATTTGAGCTCAAATGGTCCTTTAAGGCTGCCTGTAGCCTTTAATAATCCCAAGACCCTAAATACCTGTCCAGGCATGTTTTTGATTAGGTAGGAGCTACAGTCTGCAGGACAGTGGTTACAGAATTGAGGTTCCAGGATTGAGGTTCCCCGTGCCTGTTGTACATGACCATGAGCAGACTTGTTGTTCCAGCAGAAACCCACTCCTGCTTCTTACAGACTAATGTCCTGAAGAATTAAGCTTCAGCCTGTCCCAACAAACTGCTCTGAAAGTTTCAAGAATCCTACAACAACTTGATGAACTAATTCAGGATTAGTTTTAGCTCTTCTGGATTTGTGGCAGGACACCCCATAAGTAGAACTGCATGCTCAAAAGCTGTAGAAGATAGACAACGTCCTTCATATCTTCTCCTAGTTGAGGAAACTAACATACTGTTGGAGCCTGTTTCTGTACAATTTGTTTTTGGCTCAGAGTAGGTGTTGATGGTCCATGAAACAGTCCATGGAAACCATTTCAAAATCCCCTGGTTGTGCTATCCAATATCAATGAGCCATTAAAAGACAATCCACATGGATTTAGAAGGGGTGCCAGTGTTAACCGAATACATCTCTGTGGTGGTGGGGTGTCACATGATGCCCAGTAGTGGTACCACAATGAAAAGTTACATCCATATCCAGCTCATAGATTGACCGGGTCATGCCACTGACCATGAACATACAGGAAACTCAGAACTAAACACATATTCCTTCCAGACAGAGGCCACCGTCACTGCATGAGAGAAAAAAGCCCACAATTTCAACTTCCTTTGTATCCTACCATCTGTTTTGTACAGACATTAAGTGCTGTCTGCAGAACATTTGCCAATTAAGATGTGACAAGTCCTTTCATATTCGATATGAACTTGGACTTGAAGCAGAATGCGTTTCTTATAATGGTTAAAAAGACTCAGCCCATAGCACAACATTCATCAACAACAGAATGTTGTACTCAAACGCATGAATAAGAAACAAGTTTTCCAAATTTCCCAGCAAGACATGAGTGGAATACCACAAACCATCCTCGTTGCCAAGAAGCGCTTCTACCAGAGAACTGCTACAGTAATAAACCAATATTCACAAGTCATTCTGTAATAGCTTGGCCTTTGCTGAAAGCAAACACAAATGCTGATTGAAATATATTGGTTTCCTGTAAATGATTCTAGAATCTTTCATGTTTGCTTTGGGAATATTAATAAAAAGCAAAATATGATGAACCACCAGCAACAAGTGAAAGGCATTACCAAAATCTTTCCAATCACTTTGGCTAAAAATAATTCAGAAATTCGCACATGCGAATACAGGGAAGTTAATAAAATACCTTGTTTTGTTTGTGAGGTAAAGCCTCACTGATGGCAGACATCAGAACCATTAGATTCTGTTAAATGGTCCAAAACTGCAAGCATATTATTAAACAAATTTTCTGCACTATTGCTTACATAAATCTTTCTCAGCTCACTTCTCATTAACCTCATACACACAGACTTGCTGACAAGTTCCAAGTTGTCCTACTCAATAGATTACTCTTAACATTAGACCCAGACTAGTTTTGTTAGATCATTGAATTATAAACCTCAAGAACTTTGCCCCTAAAGAGGCAACTGGCAAAGCTTAGATGATTAGCCACTAATCTGTTCCAATTATGGAAAGGTTCATTTTGTTTGTGACTAGTTGATAAGACATTACGAGGCATTAGTTTGTTCTTACATTTTGTGCTTTTGAGAATGTGACGTGTGCTGTATTATCAGTATGATGGTCTACAGTTTTCATAGTGATACATGCGCACACACCTTTAATAAGGCATCGATGTAAGTGTTTTAAGCTATTAAATGAATGCCCCTGAAATTTATTTAATTGTCAAGCTCTAAATGAATCAGCATGTGCCGAATAAGAGAGGTCTGAGAGACAATTGTGATTAATATCAGCATGCTTACATCATCTGCTGCTATAATTTTTACTGTAACGTTTGAAAGCAGGTTTGAGTCACTCCTTGCTCATGGTGAGATAAAAAGGGCGACCATATGGTGACAGACAGACAGATAGACAGGCAGACACAAACACACACAGCGGCGT
Source organism: Danio choprae (assembly GCA_903798125.1). Taxonomy (NCBI): domain Eukaryota; kingdom Metazoa; phylum Chordata; class Actinopteri; order Cypriniformes; family Danionidae; genus Danio; species Danio choprae. Next base: position 329,618 of record CAIGQW010053582.1, read on the forward strand.
CCAGCTCCTCTATTCTGCCGTGACAGCATCTTCCATATGTGCTCCATGGAGAGTCCCAGCAGGCTGTTAAACAATCCTGTGTCCATAAGTGAAATCCCAGACATGCAGAATATTGAGTAATATCTCTTTTCTACATTCTGCCTTGTATTAGGGCCGCATGGAAATTGTGACATTTTCTCACCCTCCGATTGTTGTAAACCTGTTTATTTTTTTTTAATGTTGAACACAAAAGAGATATTTTGAAGAATAGCCACTGAACAGGTAGCTCCTGACCTTTTTTTTATACCAAGTATGGAATTCGATTGATAACGGTATTTTTCACAACGTCTAAAAATAAAATAAAAAGACAATTATAAAGGTTTGGATTAATTTAAGGGTGAGCAAATGGTGAGTACATATTCATTTTTTTAATAAACTATTACTTTAAACACTGCAATCGAGTATATTTTGAATAAAAAATACGTAAAGAAATATTTTCCAGGAAACAATCATATGCCATATACTTTAAGTTATAAATTAAAAACATGCTGATTGCTGAAAACATGCTTATTCATTTTTTTGGTTATTGACTTTAGTTGAAATGTGTTGCTAGCTTTAATATTTTAGTTGAACCAATTTAACTTTGCAATTAATTTCAACATTTCAATTAGGCTAGCTTAAACCGTCAAGTTAAATTTAGTTAAAACTTAAAGTAACACTTTAAAGAAACAATTTTACAAGTCACATAGTTGAGTTTTATCATTTTTGTAATCCATTCAGCTGATCTCTGAGTCTGGCATAAGCACTTTTAGCTTAGCTTAGCATAAATTATTGAATCGGGTTAGACCATTAGCATGCTCAAAAAAAAAAAAAAAAAAAGAATTTTGATACATTTTCTATTTAAAGCTTGACTCGTCTGTAGTTACATCATGTAAATTAAAAGTTGCTATTTTCTAGGTCTAATCCAATACAATGATTTATGCTAAGCTAAAAGTGCTCATGCCAGACCAGGATATCGGCTAAATGGCTTCAAAAATGGTAACTCAACACAACTCAACTGTAGAGGGGTTGTGAAATTAGCCTATTAAAAGTGGAGCATTCCTTAAAATATGAAGTTGAAACCTGATGAACTCATTAAAATAGGTTCAAGTAACATAAAAACAAATGTTGTCATGACTTTTTTATCATATACTTGTTTATAGTCCAGGAATGCTCTCATTAAAAACAAAGCTGTTTATGCTGCACAAAAGTGTATATTATTATATATTTTTTTACTCATGACAGATTGCTTATTTATGAGTGATCTAAACCTGATAAAGATCCAAATTACAATTTAGCATTCTTTTGGATACAGCACACAGAAGTAGGGATACACAATAAATCTGTAGTCATATTAATATTGGTGAATAAATGTGACTTTTAAAGTAATCATTGAAAATATTCATTCATTTTCCTTCGGCTTAGTCCCTTTATTAATCAGGGGTTGCCACAGATGAACTGCCAACTTATAAAGCATATGATTTACACAGCAGATGCCCTTCCAGCTGCAACCCAGTACTGGGGAAACATCCATACACTCTTACACTACGGCCAATTTAGCTTATTCAATTCACCTATAGCGCATGTCTTTGGACTGTGGGGGAAACCGGAGCACCCAGAGGAAACTCACGCAAACACAGGGTTACCAGTGAGCCACCGTGTCACCTAAAATAGATATATTATAGAATATTTACATTAGTTGAACTGTTTCAGGGACTTTTATTGGTACATTTGAAAGAATTTATGGATTTTGACAATCAAAATGTATAAAAATTTGTTCTGTTCAATATGTGCGTGTGAAAAAAGAACAAGAACAGTGTTCATTTGAAAATATTTGTAACAAAATTACATTCATTGTCAATTTTGACCAGTTTACTGAAAACTTAATAGAATAATTTTTTTAAACAAATGCTGACTCGTTACTAGAAAATGATGCACAGCAAACTGCTTGTGTCTTATTTTTAGACAAGGTCTAATGTAAGACTGCTGATGGTTTGGTTTCTTGGAAGGAACTCTGATTTAAGGCTTACTGGGAATTTTAAATGCTGAGATTAACTAATCATCTCACAACTTCCCTCAGAATCACATAAAAATGTCTAACAACACTTTTGTCAGAGGAAGTTACATAACATGGAGGCATTACAGCAATTCAGAATGCGATAATTTATTGAGATGAGGCAGTGTTGATTGGTTCAACACAATGTCATGATAAACATTTAAAGGTTATGGGCCAAAATATTCCTTCCCAGTGCATTTTTTTCCATTGACACTAAATGAGAAGGGTTGTCTTTTTAAGCAGTTTGGTCATGTTAAAATCTTCTTGACCCCTGCATTATCTTCCATCCAGCAGTTTTGAAAATAATGTTTTGA
>CAIGQW010053582.1:341777-354933 GCA_903798125.1 Danio choprae
GCTTAAGGGGGCTGATAATATTGACCTTAAAATGGTTTTAAAAAATTAAAAGCTGCATTTTTTCTAGCCAAAATAAAACAAATAAGACTTTCTTTCTTAATACCAAAATATTATAGGAAATACTGTGAAAAATACCTTGCCCTGTCAAACATAATTTGAGAAATGTTCAAAAAAGAACAAAAAATTCACAGGAGGTAATAATTCACAGCTAATAATTCTGACTTCAACTGTATATTATTTTATTATACTATTTTAGTTTCAGATAAATGCTGTACAAGAAGTGTTCATGCATAGTTCATGTTAGTACTAAATACATTAAAGGAACCTTAAGGTAAAGTGTGACCCATACAATTACCAACAGAAACTAGAACCCAAGGACAGAATAAACAGGGCATACTTGTTTGTTTGGTTCATTATCCTATTTTCTTAAAGAAGTAAATCATCAGAGTAAATTAAGAAGCCCTGCAATAATGCGGCTTTTGTGTTCAGTGTGTCAACATGAACTCTTTCCCCCTCAACAAAAAAAGAACATCTATCTGCCTGTTACGTCAATGGGCACAAAAACAAGCATAGGATTCTGGAAAACAGCCCGTAGGGAAGAAGTGGCATTGGGTTTCTAGAATTAGCAGGGTCTGCTAGTAATCTGCGTCACAGCCTATAAGAGATCCGTCGCAATCTGCATTACTCCTTTTGTCCGACATGGAAACCCTGCACTGAGGTGTGCCATGTTCAAAACGAGAGTATTGAAAAATTACACGACGCGAGGTGAAGGGTGAAAATCAGTCTGCTAACTATTGAGTAAACACCCATCTGAAAAGATTCAGGCCTGCAAACATAAGCAAACAAATGGAGCTTTTGTGATTTTGACTTAATATGAATGCGGTATCATTTGTGTACTCCAGAAATGAAGCAAATTTCCGTCTCGAGTTAACCGTTCTCAGGCAGAACGACTTGCTCTAGGCTTATTTGTATAAAAAATAAACTGGCGTGTTTTCCTTTTTTTCTGCTTTTGCAGGCGTATCTGGTTACCGGTGGTTAAGAATGAGCTTTTACAAACCTCCTTCCAGTTGTTTTGTGTGAATGTGGTTCCTCAATGATGCACCGTGACACACAGACGCAAAGATTTCCAGTCAGTCACCAAACCAACCCAGTTCTGCTTATTCTGACCCAAATGCACATCTTTCACGTAAGTAGCATAACTTTACCTCTAATGAGTAAAATTGACAGTAAATGGCTGAAAAGGAGGGAGTTTCTAAAGGTTCTTTTACTTAAGTGGCCTTGCCAGAGTCACTGAGCTACACAAAAGAGCCAGGCCCCATTGCTTTCCTTGTGTACCAGCAGTTTTGGACCACTGCCTCTCCATCAGAGTGCCTTTCTTTAAGCAGGAGCTCAGTTGGAAAAGAGAAAAACAAAGTCCTGGAGGCTGTGTGGGTGTAGGGGCAATGAGGTATGCCATCATTTGACACGGTGAAAACAAGCAGGGCAGGCTGAAACAGCGAGAGGGGATGGTGAAGTAAGCAGTTTTCTTTCTATCAAGCTTAACTTAAAGATGAAATCAGCTTTCTTTTTGCGCATCATTCCCTTGTAGCAAACTAATGGTAAGAGGGGCGTGGTTAAGAATATTGTGGCCACTACAAACAAGGAAGCAATTGGTCAGACTTTGATCGAAGATTACCGAAACAAACAGTTTTTTCCAGTGGATTAACTTGCATGGATTAATTTTTCAACTAAAGAATAACAATGTGACTAGCAAAATAAATTTGGACTTCACACAGACTCAACAAAGTATCAATTCTCGCTATTAACTAGAAGTGTGGGAAAGAATATAGTGGCAGAAGCACTCCAAATGTGGAAGAAACTTGTCAGACATTGATTTATTTTTTTCTTCAGTGGATTAGATTTCATGAATTGTTCACGTAATGTAATATAAAGAATAACAACAAGCGCTGGTAAAAATAGACATTGTAAATTTTGATTTTACACAGACTTAAAGGTCAAAGCAAATTCTAAACCAACTACTTGAACTTATTAATCCAAACTTGTTCTGCCAATCTTCTAATGTTCAGTTTATATCGTGTGATTTGTACCCTCAGTTTGCTGTTCTCATCTGACAGGAGTGACAGTGTGTACTTCTGCTCTTGTAGCACATCTGCTTCAAGGTTTGGTGTGTTGTGTGTTCAGAGGATTGTAACAAGTGGTTTTAAGTGAATGTTGTCTTTCTATCAGCTGAACCAGTCTGTTGATTCTCCACTGAACACTAGCTCTGAACAAAAAGGCATTTTCACCCAACAGAACTGATGCTTAGTGGATAATTTTCTCTTTTATGGCCCATATCCTGTAAATCTTATACCTAGGTCAGCCCGTCTGGCAGCAACTAACAGTAAATGACCTTTCAATCTCATTGTGATGCATATATTGTTGTGACCACACCTAAAAAAGGCTATTGTAGTGCAAGATGTCAGCAATACCTTAGCTCTATATTCCAGCAATGTTTACAGAGTAAGATGATACTGGTTTAATGTAAACGTTTAAAATGTACTACAGTTGTTTAGTTTGTTATGGCAAATGAAATTTGCTCTTTATATATTTAAAGAAAATTTTGCACAGGGAGGTGATTACCTGTCTTCGTTCCGTGTCCTCATATTGGACGATGAGACGCGTGTTAACACTGTGACTCCATGTGTTCCCTAGCGCTGCTGTCACAAACCCAGAATCCTCCTTGACAGATACTGAAAACAGATTTCATACAGTCAGGCCTTAAATGTAACATTTGTCAAGTGCCAAAATAGAGTAAAAAATGTGGCTTTGGGCATTAAATAAAACAGTTCTTGTTTTATTGAAACCTGCAAAATAATTTAAACCAGGTGTCCATTTCTGCTCCCCGAGGGCAAACACTTGCCTTGAGCTTTCTAGTGAATCTATAGACCTTGATTAGGTTCAGGATTATGTTTCCCAAAAGCATTATTACCCAATTATTGTTGCAATTTCTGTTGAACTCTGCTGGTAATGATGGGATTTGCGGACCCTCCAGGCCCCTTCATCTTAGAAATATTGACTCTAGTGGTTACCTTTGCTTACAATGCTTTTGAAACGTAAACTGATGGGTTCATCATGTACAATGTGTCAGGCTTAGTCCAAAATACAGCAGTATTTATTATAAGGTTTTTCCTCCTTTGTTTAAAAAAATCTTATCTAAAAAATAAAATAAAATAAAATAAAAAAACACTATTGAAATGAATCACACTTTGAAGTCACTGTCGAAACCAACAGGCAATATATATTTAACCATAAAGCCATGTTGGCCAATAAGAATTCTCAAAAAAATGCTCACATGGTTTTAAGGCTTTTCTGATACTCAGACAGGAAACACATCACTTTAGTTGGCAGTTTGTTTTACGCTTGTTTTCAGAAGCTAGATACACCTTCTCAATGACATCACATGAGTGGTTAAAGATAAAAAGCCACGAGTGAAGCAGCGTATAATCTGATAAATTGCAGTGTAATTGTAACAAGTGTATTTCTGACAGAGACTATATTATAACAAAAATATTCAACCACGTAATTTGCACAACAATGCTACATCATTTGCTCAAAAGAATTAATGAAACGGCAATAAAATGATAAATTCTCCAAAAACAAAATCATACTGGCCACAAACTAGTCTGATAGTAATAACTATAAGTACTAATTAATATATTTAATTATATAATTATTATATATCGCAATATTGCACTAAAAGACAACAAAATTAAACAATTTTATAGTGATTCCAAAAATGTTAATGTATGTGAAAAATTCATAAACAGGTGCAACATAATGGGCTTCACTCACATGATCTTGAATGGAGTCCTTCAACTAATTAAAATTTTCAATGGAATTGCCCGATTTAAAATTAGCATATAGTGTCACGCCAGAGAACATGGTTTTGAGAGAAGTTTGTATGTTTTTAGAAACATATTAATTAAAAACATAATTGCCATTTGCTAAAATAGCTACTTGTAAAATTTGGTCTGTGGTATTTATTAAGAATTTTATGATTTTCTTTTTGATTAAGGAGCTGTAATTTATTGAACTATACTTGAGATAGTCACACCATACACTGAAAAAATGATGTCTGCAAAATTGTTGCAAACAATTTATATGTGTTGAATTTAAACAAACAAATTAAATGTAGTAATGTTCAACTTAATTTGTTTGTCTATATTCAGCCCAAATAAATTGTTTACAACCACTTAACTTAAAATTTAGTACATCCAAGGGATCATCTTTTTTCAGTGTAGGAAGATTTTGAGATTTGGCTCAAAAATTGTAATAGCAGCAGTTTTTATAACATCAGGTCTATGGAAGATTTTTTTTTTAAAGTTTATTATTATATGTAACTAATTATCTCCATTTTTGTCATATGTGATGCAAATTCACACCAGAAAACCATATAAACATATATAAAACTTCATTGTCCATATCTACACTTCATAGAGACATATTTAAGGCTGGTGCATTTTCCCATTTTGAACACTGCTGGGAAGTGAATTTGGGACCGCTGTTTCACCATATTGCAATATTTCCCAATTGCCATAACTCACTCATCAACTGTGAATCATTTGCAAACTTGGAGCCATTGAGTCATTTTTTTGCAGTTTATGGAGCGAGTGCAGAGCAGATGATAAGACCCTGAAACAATGGAAGCGCTTCTTTAGGTCAGACACCTGAGGAAGTCACTATTGACATAACACTCATCCGGGTCTTCTTCGGACTGCTATGTAAACACACCTGTGTGTTTTTGTTCGCCAGTTTTGGCACAACCAGAAACAGCCAGGGCTACTGAGGTCACGGTCTGGGTGTCTTTCTCATGATCCTCTGTTGTGTAACATTTAAGCGCCATGCCATAATCTGACAATACCATTCACAACAGTCACATCAGCAACTCTCGCTTCCTCAAAACATTTCCTGTGGAAAGTCGACAGCGGGAGAAACCTGAAAAGGCTGGCACGGCATGTCAGTGAACTGGATGCCTGGAAGGCCACTCCTCTGAAAAAACAACATCCTCAAAAAAAAAGTGGGGGAAAAAAAATCTGGAAACAATAGTTAGCCACTTTACAGCTCCAGACCTTTTTTTGAGCTCTGTTTCACATTAATAGATGAAAGGGGTGAATTCACTAAACAGTGCCACTTTTTCACACAGAATTTCACCACAAATTCATGCTTTATTTACTAAACACACGCAATCCAGTTGAACCAGGTGTTAACAGACGGAAATAGCGCTGTGGAGATTATTTATATAAAAAGTCCATTCACACCAACGATAAAAAGACAACAGCACAGTTCAGAACACACTATAATAATACAAGATCACAAGAGTTTTAATGAGAAAGGATTTCATCCGGATCGTTTTAAAAGTTTTTAAATAGAAGATTAAACACAGCTTGTCAGAATCGACTCAGATATGAAGGACTCAACACAGCAGACGACAATGCCACTGTTTCATAAGCTAAATGTTTTTCATTCTTTAAAGAAAATGGAGAAATCTAGAAAACAAGTGGTAATACCACAGCAATTAGTGGTTTTTGAGCCACAGATTGGATACTTTTTTGGATCAGGAAAAAAGAAAAAAGGAGACGAAAAATAATATTTACCTTTTAAAACTACAATGTAACACAAATAACAGAGACGTCGAAAAATGCAATGAAATCAATGACTTCTTTTTTTCTTTGATTAACATTAATAATCCAATATAATGTTAATCATTTGATTTTCCCACCAACTACTTACATTTCCTTAAGACATAACCAATATACTTACAAGAATACAAATATTGTGAAATTAGTTTCAGTGGTTGTTATCAAGAAATAACATACCATGTAATGTCGTGATTGACCAATATGAATCAAGTATTCCAGCGAACAGTGTTGTAAAGTATAAACCACTGATACCACACATGCATCACAGAGATGTCTATTTGATGTTTGTGTTTATATCTAAAAGATGTATTTGCAAAACGTCTATTAGACATCAATTTTCAGACATTAAATAGACGTTTGAAATGTGTCTTTAAGATGTTTAAAATTTACAAGGTCCATTCAGCTGACCTTTTAAAGATGTTCATCAGACCTTTGAACACAGCAGATATTTTCCAGACTAAACGATATTTAAAAATACATCTTGAAGACCTTCACTCAAAAAAATGACATTTGTTGTAGGGCTGCACAATTCAGGCTAAAATGAGAATCACGATTTTCTTTGCTTAAAATAAAGATCACGATTTTCTCACGATTGTATAGATGTAAAATAAAGGTGAATATGAGTAGCCTATTATTATTGTTATTTCTCAAACATATGATTAAAAAAACAATAATAATAGTAGGCCTATGTGTAGGTTGTATGTTGTGCTAAATTTTGTAAAGACTTGGAATGATGGACTTGAGTAGGCTTTAAATTCGTCCTGGTTGTTAATGCACAGGAAAGCGATTACATCAGAATATAACTACTGATAATTCTGAAGTTGAATTATTATGTTTGAGACATTTGCTTGCCTTTTTTTACTGGTAAAATTAGACATTTGTCCTTATCGGATTCCCTCTTGCATTACATTCAACATTATAATAGGCTGGAGTAGACAACATTTATTGTCATGCACAACACTCAGTGTTCGCTATGAAAGAAAAAACATATCAAATGCTTCTCGTAATCATAACACAAAAAGCAATATGATCATTTAAATTATGTGTGCGGTTTTGGTTTCACTTTCACTGTCGAGCGCACTCATGTCATGGGGGGGGGGGGGGCATACAGGCAAATCATACTTCCCAAACAATCACTCTGTGCAACAAACTGAATGTTATCTGAATGTTCACTACAGTAGACATCATTCACGGTGTGTCAGCTCACGTGTGATTTCGTGGCCACGAATACATCATTACATGAAAACAGAAATTACATTTTTGGGTGAATTATACCTTATAAATACAGTATGCTGACCATTTGGAGGTGTCCACGTTGCTGAGCAACATAAAACAACGTGAAGACTTGTGCGACCGCCTTGATGCTTCTCTCCTGAACGTGAAAATATAATTGGCTGAATCGTAGAGATGCTAGATTAAGATCGTATAGGGGGTTGAATAGAGATCACAATCTTTTTTCGATTATTCGTGCAGCCCTAATTTGCTGTTTGTCCAAACTACTTGTATAAAATAAGCTCAAACAACACAATTCTTGAGGTGGTGGACAACTTATTAGTTTTAACAACTTTAAGTGGTTTGGACTTAAAACAAATAAGTTAACTTAACTCCTTCATGTTGCCCCAACACAAATCGATTGTGTGGAACCCAGCATTTTTACAGTGTAGATGCAAAAATGCTGGGTTCCACACAATCAATTTGTGGTGGGGCAACATGAAGGAATTAAGTTAGCTTAGTTTTTACAAATTTAAGTGGATTGAACATAAATCAAGTAAAAAAAAATAAATAAATTAAAAAAAAAATTGCCAGAATTGTGTTGTTTCAGCTCATTATAAATTAAGTAGTTTGAACGAACAGCAAACATAATTTTTTTTGAGTGTGCGCTATCTGGAAATAAGCATACTTTATTTATAATAAAACTGTACATTGGTATGTATAGCAGGCATACTTTATATTTATGCATCAATCCTGTTGCATCAAATGCATGTTCGTGCTCAATGCATTGCCACTTTCATATGACTTTCTCAGGCCATAATGCCTTCAACAGTTTGACCCCCCCCCCCCCCAGGGGGCCTAAATTTACCAGGAAAGTGAAAATGCTTTTATACGTGTGGCTTGAATGACTCAGAAGGCTTTTCAAATTCTTCTTCTGCTTTTCCACCAAGACAGATTAACATGCTTCGTACATGAGTGCACCGTCTTTGTACATCTAAAGTCTTTGCCTGATATGCATGTCAATGAACATTTCTAAGGGACAAGTACCAATAAACTACACCAGATATCAGTGGCATGCCGTAACCTCATCTCAGAAGTGATCTGCATAATAAAGAACAGCACCGTGCGAAATGCATTCAACAGATTTTATGGGCATGTCAGCGCTGTTATTTCATTTGCATAATCACTATAGTGACTCAGGTGCTAAAACCACGTGCAAATAAACAGCGCGCAACTCATTCCGAGTGAACTTCCCCACACAATGTCTTGAAAGAAATGCAAGCTAATGAGTGTGCGTCTTAATGCGAGTTCATGGAAATAAGGCTGGAGGGGCCAGACTAAACAAATGTGACGCCCTGTTAAGACCCAGCTTCTTAAATCAATGCTCTGGTTTCCAGTACAATCCGCTCACTCCCTCTGATCCCAACAGAAGCGATGGGTGTTTTCCCACACAGCGTGACAGCAGGGCTATTCAAAGTCTTAAATCAGCTGTCTTTTTAATACACCACAAATCAGTTATTATAGGATCCGATTCTCGTTTGCACCAAATTCAGCACATACAAATATTGTTATTGATGGACTGTCAAACGGGGGGAATGGAAAATTTGGACTGCACATAGACATGGGAGTGGCTCTCATGTGGTCTAATGTGGTTACAAAACTCAGCGAGATCTTTTTTCTGTCCTCTGGGCTGATTTGCTTTGAAAGCTGGTAGTGTTTGACAACAAAATTGTGCTAATAATCGTGCAGGCGTGCGATTTTCAACAACCGTCTCTCTCACACTCTCCGGCAAACGGAAGAAACATTTGTGAATGTCTCACTGATGTTGCGAAAATTGCTGTTTTGTTTAACCGCAAGTCTCTGTTACAGGTACATTGTGCAAAACTCTAGGCTTTTAAAAGTGCATGGGTGTTTCCCAGCATTGGGTTACGGCTGGAAGGGCATCCGCTGCATAAAATATATGCTGGAATAGTTGGCAGTTCATTCCGCTGTGTGCGACCTCTGAAATAGAGAATAAGCTGAAGGAAAATAAATGAATGAAATCAACTTTTCAAGCCATTTCAACTTACAACAATCAAACTAAAAATATTAGGTTAAACTTTGTATAATGTAAAAAATGTAGTTGAAACCTGATTAACTTATTAAAATAAGTTAAAGCAACATAAAGACATTTGTTGTCTTGACTTTTTGTCTTTTTTTGTGTATAATTATACTGATTTAAAGGGATAGTTCATCCAAAAACTTAAATTCTGCTGTCATTTCACTTGTTCAAAACATACAGTATTTGAGTTTCTTCCTTCTGATGAACACGAAAGACTATATTTAGAAAAACACTCGTAGCTAGAGCCCATTGAGTTGAGAATTTTTTGTCCTACTATAGAAGTTGTTTAAACCTAAATGCTTTAAACCTTCTACAATCATTAATCAATAAATTTGTAGAAAATGTTGCAAATGATAAATTGTCTTGAAATCACATCGAAAAACAAAGCGTTTATCGTGGACATCAAAATGAGAGAATCCAATTCCAATTTCCACCACTGAACCCTTGAACAGAAGCAGTTTTTAATCATTTTTCATAATATACTTATATTCTGAAGCACAGTGTAGACTAAAATCATAAACGAGATATATGAAAATGAACACTGAATAATTTTAGAGAACATTTTCATATTCCTCTCAGATCTGGCGCATGGAGGCAATTTTCCACCTTATTTAACTGGAAGCCAAAATTCTAGTTTTCACTGAATTGGCAAGACTGTGAACAGCTCTAAAATGACTGAAATCATTTCGGCAGGAAAATCTGGTCATTTTAACTGGGTTTTACACTCTGTTTTACGTGAGAATAAGGAAACAGTGGTGTTTGAGGCTCATAGTATGGCCATTTTCATGTACTGAAGTCTTACTATTCAGCTTTACCTATCCAGATTTACACTACCAGACAAAAGTCTTGTCGCCTAAGTTTTAGGAATAACAAACAATAATTTGACTTCTAGTTGATCGTTTGGTATCAGAAGTTGCTTAAATGAAATGCAAAGGCCTCTAGATTACGCTTATTTTACCAAAATAAAATATGATCATGCCTTGATTTTTAATTATTTAATTAGGACAGTAAAGTCTGACTTTGCTTAGACAAAAGGCTTGCCACTTAACAGAAATAGTATGGAATATAAAGTCATGGTGCAGTGAAAAAAGAATTAATATTGTGTATGACTCCCATGAGCTTGGATGACTGCATCCATACATCTCTGCAATGGCTCAAATAACTTATTAATAAAGCCATCTGGAATGGCAAAGAAAGTGTTCTTGCAGGACTCCCAGAGTTAATCAAGATTCTTTGGATTCTTCTTCAATGCCTGCTCCATCTTACCTCAGACATGCTCAATAATGTTCATGTCTGGTGACTGGGCTGGCCAATCCCGGAGCACCTTGACCTTCTTTGCTTTCAGAAACTTTAATGTGGAGGTTGAAGTATGATAAGGAGTGCTATCCTGCTGAAGAATTTGCCCTCTCCTGTGGTTTGTAATGTAATGGGGAGCACAAATGTCTTTTTGTGCTCAGGCTATTGATGTTGCCATCCACTCTGCAGATCTCTCGCACACCCCATACTAAATGTAACCCCAAATAATGATTTTTTCCTTCACCAAACTTGACTGATTTCAGTGAGAATCTTGGGTCCATGCAGGTTCCAATAGGTCTTCTGCAGTATTTGTGATGATTGGGATGCAGAAAAATCTACCGTCTCCCACCTTTCCAAATGATCAACTGGAAGTCAGGTTATTATTTGTTGCTCTTACAACTGGGATTGACGGCGAGACAATTGTGTTGCTTTCATTTAGCTCCTTTAAAGCCATTTTCCAGGAAGTTTCACACAGTTTTTTTTTCTCAAAAGGAAAGAAATTCCTCTACATATTCATCCTCTTTAAAAGTATCTTGCTACAAATCTGAATAAAATAAGAATATAAATAAATCAACAACAGCCAAGCTCAATAATCGACTAGACAGTTGATGAACAATTAGTGATACAGAGTTTAGAAAAATACTTATTTCAGAAATCAAAACAACGTCTTCAGAAACCCAGGAAATAATACAATGTAAAACAATGGAAACCTCTATCTTGCTTTATCACTCTCACCACACAAATTAACCATCTTATCAAGAACTAAAACACTGTGGCCTTTTTCACACACAGACAGCAGTGGAGCCTGGAGACCCACAACTGAACTGTTGACTGCTTTACTCTACAAGAGCTGGAATCGCAAAAGAAAACACGGGAATCTTTAGCCAAGGGCTGGTGACTAGGAAAAATGGTGTGAGATCCAAAGTGAAAATGATTTATATGCGTTGGCCTCGTCTAAATAACAACATGCTTTAAGCAGCAGCCAGTCGTAGCTGAGAGCAACTACTATTTTGGACCGTAGTCAGAGTCTCAAATTCAACTATCCAAGCAGATCCAAAGTGCTAAGGTGTGGCCTTTCGTCTACATCTTCAACAAAAGACCTCAAAAAGAGTTTCCATTCCCAAGGCCAAAGAAAAACACATTTTCTCAATAGCCAGCTCTCTGAGAACCAATAAAACCGTCTTTATCAGTTCCTCTCAGCTACAAAGCACAACAACAGCTTGAAAAGCAGGCATCCTCGTTTCAGGTGGAAAGAAACATCCAAATTTCAAAAGTTGTTTTGCAGATGTACATAATTCACCTAAAACGTTTAAACTAAATAGATTTTCATGAAGAAAAAGGTGCTATATAATGTGTCTGTCTGGAATACTTGATTCTAAGCAATTTGATTACAATAACAAAGTAATTTTGTAACTAATTACACCCAACACTGACGTTGTTTTTGAAAGTTTCTATACACTGAAAAAAATAATTTCTGCAAAATCTTTGCAAACAATTTATATGGGTTAAAAATAAATAATTAAATGTAGTAATGTTCAACTTGGCGGTTCATTCCGCTGTGGCGACCCCAGATTAATAGAGGGACTAAGCCGAAATGAAAATGAATGAATGAATGAATGAATGAATGTTCAACTTAATTTTGTTTAAATTCAGCCCAAATAAATTGTTTACAACCACTTAACTTTGTATTGTAAATCCAAGGAATCATCTTTGAATAATTTCTTTCAGCGTAGGAACATTCATGTTAACGGGAATCATGCCGTTTTACATCGTTTTTGTTTTTTTTTCAAAAAATATTGAGACAATATTGTTACTGTGAATCATAGCACTAGACTTTGTTATCTTGCTGCTTGTCTTTTCAAAATGTCTACAGACATTGCAATAATACTGTTAACATGAATCACAGAGTCACAGCATTGGAATTTATTATGGTATTGTTCCTTTCAAAGTTTCTATACTGATGATGTTGTTAAGATTAAACATACTATTGTAATCACATTATTCTTTTTTCTAAAATAATATCCCGTTAATATTGTTACATTTCAAGATGTTTTTCTTTTTTACATTTTTAATATATCACAATATCAATGTTAATGTAAATCATTGGGATTATGATGTTTTGTTTTGTTTTTTTTCAACATTTCAAAAGATGAATGCAAATAGAAGTGTTAAATTGACTCACACAGCGCTGGATTTAGTTAGATTTAGACATCTTTACTGTCAATAGTTATCACAATGATGTTAATATGACCATGATATCACAGTTCTGCAAAGGCTTCTTAATTCAAATTCCAAAAATATTTATGAATAATAATCTATAGTATTCTATAATCTATAGTATAATAATCTATGAATTTACAAAAACCTCACAAGATTGTCAATTATACACAATTATTGCACCTTGAACACACTGTTATCAATTTCTTGTAGAATCTACAGTATCTTACTGGCAGCAGTTTGCCAGCAATTTACTGTAAATCAAACTTACAGCAAAAATACTGTATTAATATTTACAGTACAATTTACCTTGCTGTACATTTATTTGCAGTATTGAATATCTTTATGGTAAAATATATAGTATTCTTAGTCACCTGTCCTGTAATACAGTGTTCAGCATATATGAGTACACCCCATTTTGAAAATGAATAATTTTGATCCATTTCTCAGTGAATATGGGAAAACAGATTTATTAAACAGATATATTTATTAAAATAATATCTTAGTCACAGAACATCTTTAGAAATGGAAAGATACATTTAAATTCATGCAAAATATTGCAAAAAAAATTACAAACTGCAGAATTTCAGCAAAAGTGTATATATTTTTTGTTTCTCTTGATTTTTGCTATTTTTTTTTATTTAAGATTTTT
>CAIGQW010053582.1:355333-372897 GCA_903798125.1 Danio choprae
AAGCCATGGTAAAGCAATAGTAATAGCTGCTTGAGGCCCTCAGTTGCCCTCAATGTGAAAAGGTGGATCTCAAAATCATTTCCCGTTTACGTTTGGAAAGGGTTTTAATGCACCAAAATGTTGAAAAAAAAACTAAAACTAAACTAAGAATCTGTGGAAGGATTTTTTTTCTGAAGAACAAGGAGAAGTTTAACTGCTCAGGAAAAACAAGGAATAAAAGACTAACTATAACAATAAATAAAACACAGCTGTGGATTATTCATAGTATTAAGCGTTGTGTGCTGTTGGGGATGTTCTCATCCACTCTGGGGTGATTTTGAGTCTTAATTTGGCCACAGCTTTCTGTGTGTTTCAGCAAATGGAATGGTTTTTGGTGACAAATCTTATTTTGACACATATTTTGGGAAAACGCTTTGAAAATTTAAAAACAAATATACTCTGGGAAAATTTACTACCCTTTCGTTATGTTTGTGGCTGTTTTTGCCCCATTGACTTCCATTATAATGACATTTTTGATTGCAAGGCCATGACACCATATAATCATGCATACTTGATTGTTGCTGGTTTTCCCTGTTGGTAAGAGGTACAATTTAAAAGTTTTACTGTCCTTACTTTAGAATGAGGTCTACTATTATTTTATCTTGTGAACTATATGTAAAAGTCTTTTTAGTGAGAGCTAAAATAAAAAGAACCTCTTATTTTAGTATAATAATGCAAATTCTGCAATGTGAACTTTTGACTTCAACTGCACACGTAGTTCCAAATAGACTACAACAGCTGCTTGTGTGGAAGGCCATATCTGATGCTTATTTGTCCCACATACCATCGCAAAATGGTTGAGAACGACTCGTCATGAAACAGAAGAGCCTCTTGATGGGAATTTATGGTCTAGGTTAGCACCACCGAATAGCGTCACAAGGTGCTTTTACACAAAAACATGGTACTAAAACTCAGTTTAGACGATGAGAGGCTGTTCTTACCATCTGCCTGATTCCACTGAGGACAGTGAAGCTTCTCCCCCACATGTGTGGTGATCTGGTTAGTTAAAACCACCTGAGGGAGACAGAAGGAAAACATCTGGAGTTCAGTCCAGTTTGACTGGATCGCATGAAAGATGAGAATAAACAGTCTGCCGTCTCTAAGCAAGTTCAGCGGACACTGAATTCATCATCACAATCACTCCATAACTGTTAACATCAGTCATTACATAATCATACAAGTTACATCATTTAGTGAAGACATGTGGTGAGCTTGAACTGGAAAAACAAAATATGCTGATTTGGTGCTCAAGAAACCTTTTGTACTATTATCAAGGCTAGAATGAGTTTTAGTGGCTAATATTCTGGTGAAAAACATTACATTTTTTGATAAACTGTTAAACTGTTGAGCTTCTACCATTTTCAAATCCAGTCAGCTGATCTCCAGGTCTGACGGGAGCAGTTTAGCTTAGCTTAGCATAAATAATTGAATCAGATTAGACCATTAGCATCTCACTCAAAAAAAAAAAAATAAATAAATAAAAAAAAATAAATAAATAAAAAAAAGAGTTTGGACAATTTTCACATTTAAAGCTTGACTCTTCTGTAGTAACCTTGTGTACTAAGTTTCTAGGTAGCTCATTCTGGACCAATAATAAAGTGATTTTGCTGCACCATGCGCAATGATATTACACAGCATCTGAAAATAGTTCCCAGCTATAGATGGATATAGTACAAAAAAATAATATTAATCTAAAACATTGTGCACGTCTTTATACAGTTACCTTTGCTCAATTGAACGCATTCATTCTGAATTAATTTATTGTAAATATATTTGTAAATCTGATCACAAGTGAGAAACGCTTAACACAGGTGTAGACGTGTGTTTACTAAAAGATTTTGAGCTTGTCCACAAAACCCATTTAATTGAAGTGCTTTCTTGGTGTTGTTTTCCAGTGATACAATATAATTATAGGAACTATTCAGTCAACTACACATAATAAACGCAGTATAATAGACAAGTAGATACAAATCACATTTACCTCCATTTTACTGGATTCAGTACATCTTAATATGTTTTCGTTGGAGGTGTTTGGTGGGAAATGATTATCTAGAATTCCTCTTTATGAATGCGTTTAATACATCCTGCAGGTCATTCTGGGATATATGGTCACCCTAATAATACTTTTAAAAGGTACAAATATCTTCACATCCAAAGAAATTGATATAATTTAAATGAGACAAGGAGCAAGGACCAAGGAATTGTTGAGGATCTTTCAACATGATCTCTCTTAACTACATGAGTATCAGTGTTAATTAAAACAAGCTATATTTCACTCTCAGTACTTAATCTTGGACTCAAAACCACAGAGTAAAGGCTGCTGTAAGTAGGTCAGTGTTCTGTTTTGATCAAATGTGGTTCTTGGCCTGAAAAAGAACCAGTGCACTGGTGTCTCAAAAACACACTAATAAAACAATACGTCTTTTTTAATATTCCTTTATATTTTATTTGGTAACATCATGGTTGAGTTCCTTTAAAAATAAAATGTATCATGCATGACAATCACATTGATATTGTCTCTCATAAGAAAGGCTAATGCTAAATATGTAGTGTGTGTAGGACTAGTTTCTTATACATTTCATCAAAAGCCTTCAGCTTTGTTTTGTTTTGATTTTTGCCTTTTATAGGCTGTGAAGTAATTGAAATCATTTAGCGTGGTGATATTTAACTAATGTGGTCAAGATCTGGCTGGAAATATTTTAGCTGTGTGGTTCCCTGAAAATAATTGTACATTTTTAAATGTGATTCAACAACAAAAATTATAAAGTAAAAAAAAAATGTAAAAAAAAAAACATTTTATGGCAGTTAAGTTGTATTCAGTTGAAAGGCGTCATTTTACTTTGCCATGACAGCACATTAGAGCTATTACAAGCAGCAGAAACAAGTATACCACATAAGAATGTCCTGTTGGCACGTTATTTGACCAAACTTTGCTTTTCTGGAACGAATGTGCAGATAAGTATACATGTACAATTCATAGGGCATAATATGAAGCTATTTTGGTCGCGGTACACTGCTCTTGCACTTTGGTCAGTGCAGCAACTAACTTGCACAGTACAAGCCATTGAAATGAAAGGGTTTCATAGCGCAGCACTTTCCGTGTCCAGTGTGAAAGCCAACTCCCACTGAGCAGTGGCTGGAGGGAGAGTGAAACCAGCACACTGACAACACTACTTTACTTATAGTTAATTATCACACTTAAATGGATATTTGTTTATACTATTTATATTTTTTATGCAATTACCTGCAAGTTACATGTCTATTACTGCATATAATTGATTAAATATAAATTTTATATCAAAAAGTACAAGTAAGTTTCCCAGTGATGGGTTGCGGCTGGAGGGGCATCCGCTGCGTAAAACATATGCTGGATAAGTTGGCGGTTCATTCCGCTGTGGCGACCCCAGATTAATAAAGGAAACTAAGCCGAAAAGAAAATGAATGAATAAATAAAGTACAAGTTGATTTTAAAATACACCCACATTTTGTGATTTTTTTAAATTAAATTAAATAATATTTTTCAACATATATTGTATCATTAAGGATTTCTTTAAAGTCAAAAAAAATCGCATCGCATCTCGTCTTGTTCTCGTTCTTGTGGGTGCTCTTGTCACACCCCAAACGGAAACATCTTACAGAATGATTTATTTCAAACACTTTGAAGTTATGAGGGGAGTTAGGAGTAAAAACATGTTAGGAGTAAAAACCGAGCCATATCACGGAGAAGCGACGCAACCACTGTCAAATCAGAGAACAACTCTCTTCAATTTCATGATTGCACAGCCCTAGTTTTCACAACTGTGAAACTGTTGATCCCTCTTAACTACATGAATATAAATCTTAATTAAAATACAGCTATATCTCATTCTCAGTACTTAATTGTGCGCTCAATTGGGTAAAAACTGCTACATAAGTAGGTCGATGTTCTGATCGAATGCTTTTCTTGGCCTGAAGAGAAGCATTGTCTCACACGACTCAAAAACACACAAATAAAAACAATCCGCCAGAACCCCAAACACTCCAGCATTCCTTTATATGCATAAAGCTTGAGAGAACAAACTTAATTACCTCATTACGGTTTGGCTGGAGGTGCTAAAGTGTTCGGTTTTATTTTGGAAATGAAAAGTCTTGACCTATTTTACGGTTATGAGCTTTTATGTGTGCGAGGAGGGCTGTAAGATGGTGATCTACCTCCAGGAGTTATCAGCCATGTGGCTTCGTGTTGAGGCTCATTTCTGCTGCTGTGGAAAGCTGTATTAAAGCTCACTTGTGGCCACTGGCAGCGTCAAGCACAGACATTTACAGCGCTGATTTAAAACACAAAAGCTGTCTTTAAAACGAGCATCGCCGGAGGGGAGAATCGCTGCAGATCAGATGAGTTTGGGGTTTGCAGACTCTGAGAAGAATTCACTGGTTCTTTTGAAATGAGGGAAGGCACAGAGTTGTGTTGTAGCGCGATCACATTTAGACTTGACTCCAATGTCAACAAAGCACAAATAAAGTCAATGAAATGATACATCCAACTCAATTTGCCTCAAGTGACTTTTAACTGCTGTTGTATGCAAGCCATTATAGTTAGTAGATGTACAGTGAAGGTCAAAATCTGAATTTCTGGAATTTGAAATCTATTTTGAATATATACGTACATCCAGTTGCTGTCATGCATGAAAAGGATATGCATACAAAAATGATGTTAAAACAATATCTGCATTTTCAATGCTTGTTTTTAACACTATTTTGAATTGTGTCCCCTCGTATGTTCAAGACAGCAACCTAATTTATATTTTCTAAAAAGATTTCAAATAGAATTTTAAAAACTATTAAATACAAAAAATATATGGAATTACTTTTATTTGTGAAAAATCTTAATAATATTATAATATTAACTAGCAATTAAATATATAATTAGCTTGAAATATGCAGTAAATATTTTAAATATTATATAAAAATATATTATAAATAAAAAAGACAAGAGTAAATTATCAAATTAACAAATTTCTTAGCATTTATAATGTTTCTCAATTAAATTAATAATAATAATATAATAATAAAATGAATCTCATTATTGTTATTATTATTATTATTATTATTAACAATAGTATAAAATATTTTTATTGTGATAAATTGGTCATTGCTTTAGTATCCCTATTGTAATAATACATATTTTAAACAATATTATTTTTGTTGTTTTTCAACATCATCATTATTATTATTATTCTTTTTATTATTGAGAAATATATATGCTACGAAATTTGTTAAATTCATGTTAAATTGTTACTTGTTTATTCATGTTATTATTATTATTAATTATTATTATATTATTATTATGTTCAAAATATAATTTGCTGGAAATATGTGAAGTAAAACTAGGAAAGTGGCACTATAGAACCAATTAACATGCCAAATTTAACACAATTTTATATTTTGTTCTATAGAATTATCATAAAATTTGACTAAACATATCTAAAAGCCAAATAATTTTATAGTAATCTCAGACCTTTGGCTCCCTATTGTGTGTATTCATTAGCAAAGTCTGATTCAGAATCAGCACTCAGCTGTTATACTATTTATTAGAAAGAAGTGGGGAAAAAGAAAAAAAATTACGGTCCAATCCAACCTTTTCCAAATAAACGTGCTGCTGGTGATGGAGGTGAGTAAAAGCGTCGCACGAGAATCTTTGAGGATCTTACAGTAGAGCGGAAATTCCCGAGATCAGATAGCAGGCCAAATGTGCAGGCCCTCTGTGAATGAGGCTCAGAGGGATAATTCAACTAAAAATGAACATTTACTCACCATTTACTGACACTCAAGTGGATAAGCTTCTTTGTTTCTAAGTAGAGTAGTGCTGGGCACAAAATGTATCGCAAATAATTGCAAAATAAAAGTTTGTTTTGACATAATATATGTGTATGTGCTATGTATATTTGTATATATATATATATATATTTGTATATATATATATATATATATAGCTGCAATCAGAATTATTAAAACCCCTGTTTATTTTTTTCCCCAATTTCTGTTTAACAGAGAGAAGGTTTTTTCAACACATTTCTAAACATAATAGTTTTAATAACTAATTTCTAATAACTGATTTATTTTATCTTTGCCATGATGACAGTACATAATATTTTACTAGATACTTTTCAAGACACTTCTTTACAGCATAAAGTGACATTTAAAGGCTTAACTAGGTTAATTGGGTTAACTAGGCAGGATAGGGTAATTAGGCAAGTTATTGTGTATATATATATATATTTAACTATACAAATTATTCATAAATTTAAATATATATATATTCATTCATTTTCATTTCGGCTTAGTCCCTTTATTAATCTGGGGTCGCCACAGCGGAATGAACCGCCAACTTATCCAGCATATGTTTTACGCAGCGGATGCCCTTCCAGCTGCAACCCATCACTGGGAAACATCCAAACACATCCATTCACACTCATACACTACGGACAATTTAGCTTACCCAATTCACCTATACTGCATGTCTTTGGACTTGTGGGGGAAACCGGAGCACCCAGAGGAAAAGAGAACATGGTTACCAGTATTCTTCAAAATATCTTTTTTGGGCGGTTTCATCGACAGAAATTTAAACAGGTTTGTTACAAGTGCAGTGAGTAAATGATGACAGAATGTTAATTTTTGGGTGAACTATCCCTTTAAGAGTGTTTTAAAAGATGTATTTACTGTTTCTGGCATCTCTTGCGCCCTCTGGTGTTTGAAATATAGAGGTGAAGAATGCTGATCTCACTGTATATCTTTGCAAAGCATTTGGACATTACTATATACGGTAGGTATGTTATTTCCAATAAAGCAACATACTAAATTATCCATAGATGTGGTCCTCCAAATGCAGCCATTAATAGATATTTTCATATACTGTTTCTATTAAATTCACTTTTTACAGTAGAAGATATTAAGTAATTAATACAATTTCCTCTATCACTTTGGGTTGGTTTTAAAAATAACCATGACAAAAAAAAATTATTAATCAAAAGCTTTAATTTTATTTAGAACCATTTTACTTTCATTTTCAAGATATATATATATATAAATAAATAAAAATATATAAAATATCTAAAAATAAAACTTCATTATTATTTTTTTAATTGTTTTAAAAATGTTATACTTGTAAGACACAAAAGCTCGAAAGGAACCCTCATATATTACTTTTTTTGCAGCACTGGTCTTAAAATATTTATATATATAAATTATAGTATGGCCTTCAGATCACAAATTAAGATGCTAATAAAAAAAATAAGAAGAATGCAATATAAAATTCTAATCTTCTCAAATGTATGCAGTTGCCCTAATCTGACTACTTTTTTCAAATAAATATAAATTTTTTGTCTTGTTTACATTTATTCAATTGACAGACAGTTTTATCTAAAGTGACTTACAAGTAAGAGCACTAGAAGAACCAGTCAATTCAACAGAAAAACAACATGTCA
This sequence comes from Danio choprae, assembly GCA_903798125.1. Lineage (NCBI taxonomy): Eukaryota > Metazoa > Chordata > Actinopteri > Cypriniformes > Danionidae > Danio > Danio choprae. The sequence continues at coordinate 362,836 of CAIGQW010053582.1, forward strand.
TTATAAACTGTTTTGCATGTTTTAAACTCTAATTGTTTCCTTGTACTTGAATGTGATTGAAATAAAAAAGCAGCACTTAAATGCAAACTTAAATGGGTAGCGCCACCTTGTGGAATCTACTACAAGTGTACAATCTCTGCTAAATTCATGTGCAAGTCTCTCACCGGGATGCAGAACTCCTGCGAGAGGTACTTCAGTACAGCTGCTTCCTGACCAAGGAAGTTACTCCTGTGTGTCAGATTTCCGGGCAGTGACGTGTCAAACTCCTTCCTCACAACAGAGGCCACAGAATCCAAAATAACCAGCCCCGCTCGACAAGCAATGATGTCCTCCTCCAGACGCTCCAGCCTGGGTGACATCAGAGCAGCATTAATGTGTTTATGAGCTTTAACGACACAGCCTGACCTACTGTACTATTTCAGATGATCATTATCTCAGACTCATTCATTCATTCATTCATTTTCATTTCAGCTTAGTCCCTTTATTAATCTGGGGTCGCCACAGCGGAATGAACCGCCAACTTATCCAGCATATGTTTTACGCAGCGGATGCCCTTCAAGCTGCAACCCATCACTGGGAAACATCCATACACTCATTCGCACACATACACTACGGACAAACCCATGCAAACACGGGGAGAACATGCAAACTCCACAGAAACTCCCAGCCAGGGCTTGAACCAGCGATCTTCTTGTTGTGAGGCAATTATGCTACTCACTGCGCCACCGTGCTGCCCCTTTATTATTATTAATAATTACTTATTATTGATTATCATTGATAATCACAAAATCATTATTGATTATTAGGCATTAACAAATAATAATTTGATGAAGATGATAAAAATAATAATAGTAATAATAATAATAATAATAATAATAATATACACTAAAATGTAAAGTTTTAGGTAAGATTAAAAAAATGCTTTTTCAAAAAAGTATAATTATTATTATTATTATTATTATTGTTATTATTATTATTATTATTATTATTGACCGTAAAAAAGACATTTACAATCACTTATAATCACAAAACCATTTTTTATTATTAGGCATTAAAAAATATATGATTTCTAAAAGATCATATTAAACCGAAGAAAATGTTGCTTTGCATCAAATAAATAAATTAAATTATAAACATTTCATTGCAATATTATTTCAAAATAATATACTTTTTAACAGTAAAAAATCTGTAAAAATTCATCTTTGGTGTGTGTGCATAAAATCAAATAAATCCTAATAATTACAAACTTTTTAAAGTATCGTACATTTACGTTAAACAGACCACCTAAAACCGGTGCATAGTCAATTGAATTATGACTCAAGAAACCTCTTTTTAGCCCAGACCAACTAGCTAAGACAAATTAAATATAAAAGTTAACACTCCCTAAAATCACATTGAACTGAATAATGTACAGTGCTCAGCATATATGAGTACACCCCCCACAAATCTCTCATTTAAATTCATATTTCCTATAGGATGCTTTACAATATTATATTTGTGCATATACATTAGTTTAGTCAGTACTGAAGCCAAATCTGGAGCTCATCTAACAAAATAACTTACAATAATGGTTCAAAAATTAGTAGCCCAAATTTATATGTTAGGGAAAAATATTAAATAAAATGTTCAAAAATAGCAAAAGTCTATATAAAAAAATATATACAATTTTGCTGAAATGTTGTAGTTTGTAATTTTTTTTTGCAATATTTTGCATGAATTTAAATGTATCGTCTTTCCATTTCTTAAAATATTCTGTGACTAAAATATTATTTTAATAAATATATTGTTTAATAAATCGGTTTTGTTCAAATGCAGCAATATATATTACCCATATTCACTGAGAAATGGATAAAAATATTCATTTTCAAAATGGAGTGTACTCATACATGCTAAGCACTGTGTACAGGTGTTTAAGAAACATTCCAACCTCTTCAGGACATCCTGACAGGTGAGTTCCCTAAAGATATGAACATGAGCCGCCATTTCCAGCAGACGGTCCTTCACCGAGAAGAACTCTGGAAATCTAGCCTGGGCCATTTCTACCAGTCTTAGAGAAGAAGATGGTTCGTTAAAGAGAAAATACAACAGATGCAGATGAGAGACACAGAGCAGATATTCTGAACACCTTTCAGCAGAGAAGGCCGACTCTGTGTCGATGTAGACGACTCCACTGTCCAGACCGCCCAGACTCTTGGGTAGAGTAGCCAAAACACTGAGCATCATGCAGAACTGAGTCTTTCCACAGCCTGACGGACCCGTCACCTGACAAGCACAAGAGACAGCTCACGCTAAATTCATCATTATCATCATTTAATAATGTACTCATCCTTTACTTGTCTCAAACCTTTATGAGATTCTTTCCTCTGTTGAAGACAAAAGAAGGTGTTTTGAAAAATGCTGAAAACCTGTAACCATTGACATCCATATATTCGCTTTTCCTACTATGGAAGTCAATGGTTGCAGGGTTTTCATCTTTCACCAAAACATCTTCTGTAGTAATTTAACTGAATAAAGAAACTCCTGAAGGTTTAAAACCACATGAGGGTGAGTAAATAATGAGTACATTTTCATTTTTGGCTGAAGTATACCTTTATTCACTTTCACATTGTTACAAACAGGCGTAAAAAATTTACAGCAAGCCTAATCTATGAAATGTACTATTCTATTTTCCTCCTATTTTATCTTTTTATGGACAAGTCTGTGATGACGCATTGCAATATTCATCATTATGTGTAAGTCATTACTGTTCTGTAGAATAAGACAAGAACTAAATGACTAGGACATAGAGCTTGTAAAAACGTGTGCGATGCAATGCCCCAGGAAATATAAAGCTAAAAAACTGGAGTATTGAGTACATGTGATATGCAAGTTTCTTTTTAATAGGTACTATTAAATTATGTCTAATGAATAAGTACTAGGATCTAACAAATAATTAGTATCTATTGAATAAATACCAATGAATAAATTATGAGCTTATAATGAGCTTATTGTTTAGTGTTGGTTGCATGTAAAGTATGCATTATTTATTGTAATTACATGTAATGTGTATTTATATAACGCATTTATCGAGTAAGGCCATACACCCAAAGCACTTGACAATCATGAGGAGGTCAACGGCGCCAGTGCGCTCACCACACACTACACTGAAAAAAGGATTTCTGCAAAATTGTTGCAAACAATTTATATGGTCTGAATTTAAACAAACAAATTAAATGTAGTAATGTTCAACTTAATTTGTTTGTTTTAATTCAGCCCATATAAATTGTTCACAACCATTTACCTTAAAAAATTTTGTAAATCCAATAAATCATCTTTTTAGTGTAGCTATTGGTGGAGAAGACGAAAAGTGAACCAATTCGGTGGATGGGGATGATTGGGAGGCCATGATGGGTAAGGGCCGATGGAGGGAATTTGGCCAGGACATCGGGGTTACACCCCTACTCTTTACGAGAAGTGCCACAGACCACAGAGAGTCAGGAACTCTATTTAACGTCTCATCCAAAAACCGGTGCTCACTGACAGTATAGTGTCCCCTTCACTATACTGGGGCAATTGGACTCAGACAGACCGCAGGTTGAGCGTCCCTTGCTGGCCTCACTAACACCACTTCCAACAGCAAGCTAGTTTTCCCATGTGGTCTCCCACAAGTACACGTTAAATTAAAGTGTAAGCAAAGTTTGCTAGCAGCAACAACTGAAATAAGTACTAGTATCCAAAAAAGCACTAGAATGTAGCTAATTACTTGTTGTCTATCTAATAAATATTTGTTTATTTAATAGGCATAGGATGCAGTGTTGGATGTAACTAGTTAAAAAATATTGAAAAAAGTAAAGTAAGGGATTTCTTTTCATCTTTAGGTATTTTATTTAGTTACTTAAAGTATACTTGCCTAAAATACTGTGTATCAATTAAAGAAGTAGTCCTGTATAAATCAGTTTAGAGAAGCATAGTGATTGTAAATATTTAATTTTGCTCTACAAATATTTTTGTAGAATAACTACATTTTTCAACTAAAAAAAGTTCAACCTTGCCAGACAATTATACATGCTTAAGAAACAATGAATTGAGCAGGTAATTCATGTGAATATGTATAAAATATGGTGTCATTATTACTTATTATATCATTTTGGTTTTGATACATATGCGAACATCGGCGGCACGATGGCACAGTGGGCAGCGCTGTCGCCTCACAGCAAGAAGGTCACTGGTTTGAGTCTCGGCTGGGTCAGTTAGCATTTCTGTGTGGAGTTTGCATGTTCTCCCCGTGTTGGCGTGGGTTTCTTCCGGGTGCTCCGGTTTCCCCCACAAGTCTAAAGACATGCGCTATAGGTGAATTGGGTAAGCTAAATTGTCCGTAGTGTATGAGTGTGAATGAGTGTATGGATGTTTCACAGTGAAGGGTTGCAGCTGGTAGGGCATCCGCTGCGTAAAACATATGCTGGATAAGTTGGCGGTTCATTCCGCTGTGGCGACCCCAGATTAATAAAGGGACTAAGCCGAAAAGAAAATGAATGAATGAATATTAAAAACTAAATTCATAATGTCTAGAAAACACCCGCACTAAAACACAGATGAGAAACACCTTCATTCACCAATGCATAATGCAACACACATCAAAACTGCATTCTGGGCCCATGGGGCTATAAACACAAAACTGTCAAGGGTTTTAACTTGATATTGGTATATTGAGTAATTAGGTTACTTTTCAAACTTTTACTTTAATTAGTACTTAATTACTTATTTGAAGTACCCAACCCTGCAAGGATCTAATGAATAGGAACAAGAATAGTTTGACAGCAGCTTTTCATTTTTGGTTGAACTAACTCTCCATGTAAGCCAATGCAGCATTAGACTACCTCAGTGAGAGCACCCCGCGGCAGTCCTCCATGCAGTAACCTGTCCAGAGCAGGAAGTGATGTGGAGAAACACAGCTCTTCCTTCATCTTCCACAAATCCAAGGCCTGTCATCAAAAACAGCATCAACCACTGACGAAAGACTGAACATGATGTCAAATGTACACAACTTAAAGGGATAGTTCACTGAAATAAAAAAAAATCTGTCATCATTTACCCTCCCTTGACTTGTTCCAAACCTATTTAAGTTTCTTTCTTCTGTTAAACACAAGAGAAGATATTTTTAAGAAAGCTGAAAACCTGTAACCATTGACTTCCACTGAATTTGTTTTTCCTACAACGGAAGTCAATGGTTACAGGGTTTCAGCTTTCTTCAAAATATCTTCTTTTGCTTTAAATGGAAAGAAAGAAACTCATAAATGTTTATAACCACTAGTTAAATAGTGTGTGTATTTTCTTTTTTGGGGTACTACCCCTTTAATGCGGTAATAACTTACAGTGCTGACAGCCGGAACACAGGCTTTACTGACCAGACGCTGAAGATTCAGAGCCCCCGGGTAACTGAGTCCAGCCAGACGCGAGAGCTCCACCGGGGTGACCGACAGGACATCCTACAGGTCACACACACATTAAAAGAAGTCTACTCTCGTTACTAGGAAACATTCAAGAGGTGGTCAGACTGTTTTACCTGGCAGGTTTCCAGCTGATACCGCTTGAGTCTCTCGCACAGATCAGCTGAGACTCCGGACCTCCGCAACTTCTTATTTGCCATTGAGGCGATTAAAAAGCACTAAGCGATCGTAATATAACTATAAAACATGACATCCTTCAGTAACGTCTGTACACATTATGTAGACAGCTTTAGTGTGAAGTTTTTCCATGGAAACTTGTTACGTTAAGTTTTGAAATTGCGAAGCGCGCCCGGAAACGGACGACAAGATGTAGTGCATGCTGGTTGTGGGTAATGTAGTTTATGACAGTGACGACTGTTTGAAGTGCATTTAAATATATATATATATATATTTTATTATATATTTATTTATTTTATTTATACTTATTACTTATTTATAAATAATAAGTAACGTTTTATCCGTTATATTAAAGTTATATTAAAGTTGAAAGTTCTTGCAAGACACTCCAACATATCAAGCACATAATGGGGGGGAGAAAACATTGAAATTAATAATTTAAAAAAATGTAAATCAGGGCAGCATTAAAATAGTAAAACTGTGTAATAATTTTATTTCCATAATTAATTTTCACACTGATTAGTTTTAGGGTTATGTTGTTTACCATAATAAATAAAAAATAAAAAAAATAAAGTGCTTGACACAAATTAAATGATAACTGAATTTCTCTCTCTCTCTCACACACACACACACACACACACACAATGAAAATTATATATATATATATATCATATATAATATATAAAGATATATATATTCATTCATTTTCATTTCGGCTTAGTCCCTTTATTAATCTGGGGTTTATATTTCAGTTTGCATGTGAGCGTGGGATTATTACAACAGAATTATTATAGCAAAGTGCACATTTTCACTTGGCCAATTTTGAAGAAAAATTACAAACCCAAAAATTGATTGTGGCACTGAGAGAATTGTTTCTTATTTATCCGTTAGTTCAAGGCTCATCGTTCACAATTGTCTGCTTGCAAATTTGAAAGTCAATTTGCTCTCTCCATGGGACAAGTAGCCTGACTAAAACATTACAAACACCGTATCTTCAGAGATATGATTCTTTACAATTCAGCAGGCAAGTAGTGAAGTATTAAGTTACTTTATTTTTATTTATTTTTTTACGAAACATTGACTGATGAAATTGTTCCCAAAAAAAAAAAACATAACAGCTGAACTGTTTCTGGATGTTAAATGGGAAGCAGACAGGTTCGTCAAATTTTGGGGTCCCGCAACACATTTCCATTTGTGGTTTGTACTATTGGCAGAATGTTTCTATATTTGCAGAAAGTTTGTGTGCATGTGTGTTTTCACATTGATAAAGATGTTTTCTCAATTCATTAGTGTTTTTCTGCATGTGTTTTCTTAACCTGCAGTGCGTTTGAGCTCTCTCTGCCGTCCATTACATTATTTATGCAATTTGTAAACCGCAATGTAAATGCATTCATGCTACCTCTGAGCTTCAGTAATGCATTTAGTACCACTTCAGCTTTAGTGTTTCTTCTGAAGTGAATTTGTTGATTTTCATTTAACAACAATACAGCATCTTCTTATTCTAATCTTACTAAATGTCGTAATAAATACAAGAAACTGTTATGAAAGATGACATGTACTGTACATTTAATAAGGTTAGGAAAGAACATCATGTAATTTGGTGATAATTGTTATTTATGTTCAATGCTAACTGAGGGTGGTATGTATTTCATAAGTTTCACAAAATAAGATTGCGCTGCAAATAATGCAATACATCTTTAGTGAAAACTGAACGCCTTTGTGCTTTATTTTTATCCATCATTCAAATAACATTAAGCTTGGTATTTTAACATGATATTAGTATCACAAGGAGATCCGTGCGAGAGCTCTTTTGATTTCCCTCCAGGTTATTTTCTTTGTATGTATCCATGATATTGTGGCAGAAAAGCCAAAAGTAATCTGCAAATGTTATAAGTTGCCCTTTAACATTCAATGGATGAACTTTGAGATGGATAATACCACCTCGCTGTACTCGGTTCTTTAAAACAATTCACTGATTGTTTACTGTTTAACAGAGATAACTCTCATGATTTACACAAAGCATCATATGGCATACACATGATTAAAAGATTATGAGACAATCTGTAGTAATACTGTGGAGAATTTAGATTTGCCACTGCAAAAATGTACACTATTTCGATATATATTAAAAATACAAAAGTGTTTTGTAGCTGGAAGGGCATCTGCCGCATAAAAAAAACATATGCCAGAGTAATTGGTGGTTCATTCTGCTGTGGTGACCCCTAATAAAGCTGAAGGAAACTGAGTGAGAGAGTAAGAAAAAATGTTTTAAGTAGTTTTTACTGTATTTCTGATTAAATGAACTCATGTCAAGTTGAGCGTTCTTGTCATTCTGCTTTGTGGAACGAACAGTTACGAAGTGTACAGTGGAACGAAATGTTATAGAAATAAACAAAGATAAATGAACACAACACTGAACTAAAGAGCTATTTTCTTTTAAACATAGATAACAATCTAACTCTACATACTATAAATCTAACTGATCTACTGTAACTACATTGAACTATACTATAAATAGTTGACTACACATAATCATGTTGTGTTAATAGCTAAAGTTATGGTCAAACCTGTATCTGAAAAGAAATCATATCACTCTTTTTCATCAGTTTATTGTTTGTTTTTGGCTTGATTTAATGCTTTCCCCTGAACCTCCTAATGTTTTGATAACCTCAAAGTGATCCTCCCAAGTTATTTTCATGGTCAACTCTGCCCTCTTGACGTCAGTATATGAACCAAACACTTTTTATCATTTGCTAATTTTAAGAATCTACACAACCTTGGGAATTTTCTTGAGAACAGACTTAATTTACACCTGCATGGATGAGATACATGTGGTGGGATGTAGGGATATAACAGTTTAGATTTGTTTAGAGTTGTGTCTATAAACAAAAACTAAAAGAACAAAAAAACAGTAGTGAATGTTTGTTAAAAAAAGATGTTTCACTTGGCTAAAAATGCAAGGCAATCACAAATTTAAAAGGGAAGCATTTCTCACAAAATTTTAATGTCATGAGTCCAATCCACAAAACCCTTTAGAGTCATTAAAGAGATGGTTCACCTAAGAGATTAGAGACTAATCCTCCACTTGTTCCTCAACTTGTTTGAGTTTGTCTCTTTTGTTGAACAGTTATATTGAGGAATTTTGGAAAAAAAACTTCCATTTGTCCCTATGGATGTCAACCCAGCAGGCACCTTGATGTCAAAATTACATCACAAACATGTCAAATGTAAATTGGTTTGATGTCAAAACAACATTAAATTGACATCTAACATTGACGGCAAAAAAAACATCAAAAATCAATTACGTGTTTTTTTGACACCAATGTTAGATATCAATTTGATGTCATTTTGACTTCAAGTTCGTTTAAATGCATTGTAGGGAGACCAAATCCAGTGTAGGTTTGTAATTAAAACCTTTGGATGAATAATACTTTTCTTCTTATATTATTATACTTTTTGTCATAATTTTGGTGGTCAAAAGGGCATCAATGTGTGGAAGTCAAATGGACGTCAAAGTTTTGACATCAAATCGATTTGACATAAATATTTTGACATCAATTCGCGTTTTGATTTCAAGGTGCCCCAATGAGTCAAAACAAAACAGTCACTGATAAACTGGAGCTAAATATCAAGAAGACATGGCATTTGCTGCAATAGGAGAAGCCAATATGGACTTTTATTTTATATAATAAATTACTTGCGCCTCTTTCCCAGTGATGGGTTGCAGCTGGAAGGGCATCCGCTGCGTAAAACATATGCTGGATAAGTTGCCGGTTCATTCCGCTGTGGTGACCCCAGATTAATAAAGGGACTAAGACGAAAAGAAAATGAATGAATACTTGCGCCTCACAAGACAAAATGCGATAAACGTGAGGTGTCTTTTGGAGGCAGGAGGTGATAATACTGAGCCAGTTTGATGACGGACTTTGACTAAGGCATTTTAGAATGACCAACAATCAACATTTCAGATGTGCAATGTGATCAGTCTGCTGGTTTGTTAATCTGTTAACATGACATGTTAAAACAAAATCACCTTTTTTGATTCCCATTTTATTTACAGATAAATATTGTATATATGTTCTTTATACGCATTTTTTAAATTTAAGCAGATCTTGGTGATTCCTTTACTCAGTGTTTATGCGATATTCCAAAATGCGCATACAAATCGGTGGATGGAAACAAAGTTAATGACTGCTTTTTTTTTCCATCATTCATTCATTCATTTTAATTTCAGTTAAGTCCCTTTATTAATCTGGGGTCACCACAGCGGAATGAACCGCCAACTTATCCAGCATATGTTTTACACAGCGGATGCCCTTCCAGCTGCAACCCATCACTGGGAAACATCCATACACACCCATTCACATTCATACACTACGGACAATTTAGCTTACCCAATTCACCTATAGCGCATGTCTTTGGACTTGTGGGGGAAACCGGAGCACCCGGAGGAAACCCA
>CAIGQW010053582.1:377897-408127 GCA_903798125.1 Danio choprae
TGTGTGTGTGTGTGTGTGTGTGTGAATGAGTGTGTATGGATGTTTCTGAGTACTGGGTTGCAGCTGGAAGGGCATCCGCTGTGTAAAACATATGCTGGATAAGTTGACGGTTCATTCCGCTGTGGTGACCCCTGATGATTAAAGGGACTAAGCTGAAGGAAAATTAAATGAATGAATTTAACAGTATGCATGCTTGATGCTTAAAATCCCTGTTCATCTTTGACCTATGTGTGTCTTTCATATAGTGTACTATTCCAGAGAAAGAAAAAAGAAGATTATTTTTAAACATATAATCACTATAGCATAACATAATAAAGGAAGCCCTGTTTTCATTGGCTTATTCAAAGTCATCCCTTCTTTATTAGCTGTTTTATTGCTTTATATGCATCATGTGCTTGCTAAGTGAAGAAAATGGATTTGTTACCCTGAGGCAACATCCTGCAATAGAACACAGAAAAATAAACACAAAAACATCCCCGAATGGATTTGGCAAAGTTGCGCTGTTCTTCAGACCGGACTCACAGTGACGTGATGTGCTTCGTGAGGATTTTCTGTGTCCCCGAGGCCTGTGCCTAGAATATTCCAGCCTCGATATGGGGTCACGTTTGATAAGAACCTTTCACTCCACAAGAGTGTTTCACTGTCATTCACATCTGCCCGACATCCTCTGTGAGACAGTGTGGCAAGCGTTTTCACATTTAACCGATTACCTAGTACCTTTTTTTAGATGCTAGTATCTGTTCCATTAAGTTATTCATTAGATACTACTGCCTTTTAAAAGATATTAGTACTTATTATTATTTATAGGCTGTATTTACTTACTAGATATCATTCATTAGATATATATATTTTTTTTAAATAGACACTAGTTCTTATTGATATATTAATATGTGCATTTATGAAGTGAGCTTTGACAAAAAGAGTGAGTGGGCTTGACAAACCACCTGTAAAAACACTCTTCTCTCTAAAAAACAAAACAAAACTAAAAATCACTCCTCCTCCCAATTCTAGCACTAAATTCTTTGAGCTCAAACAGTTCTTGTGTGTATTCCCTCTTCTTGTTGAATCCCTGAATGCCTCCTTAATTGTTCCTTTGGACCAAAAAGTCTGCTAAGTGACTAAATGTAAATGTAATATGTATTTATTATGTCCTTTTTAGTAGATGCTAGTACTTCTACTTCTAGATCTAGATAGTACTGTTAAATACATACTAGTACTTCTTTTATTAGTGACTAGTAACAAAAGTCTTTATCCTCTAATGTGATTTGTTATTGAGGTTATATTATCTTAAGTTTTGACTAATGTGTTGCAATTTTACATATTATATTACATTGAATTATGTTATATTATTTAATTTTATTTTATATTATATTATTACTGCTATTCTAGTAATTATTATTCATTAAGTATTTATTATTATTATTCATTAGGTTTTTTAGATGCTAGTTTTATGGATACTATAGTATTTATTAGATATAGTACACGTATATTAGATTTTTCTTTTATTATTATTATTCATTAGATTCTACACTTGCATATAATCAAGACATGGCCACATTCATTCATTCATTCATTTTCATTTCGGCTTAGTCCCTTTATAAAATCTGGGGTCGCCACAGCGGAATGAACCGCCAACTTATCCAGCATATGTTTTACGCAGCGGATGCCCTTCCAGCTGCAACCCATCTCTGGGAAACATCCATACACACCCATTCACACTCATACACTATGGACAATTTAGCTTACCCAATTCACCTATACCGCATGTCTTTGGACTTGTGGGGGAAACCGGAGCACCCGGAGGAAACCCACGCCAACACCTAGAATGTGCTACCCACTGCGCCATCGTGAGGCCCTGGCCACATTCATTCAATACCTATTTAAGAAATTCTATTAGTTATTTAATAGACACTGGTACTTATTTACTAGTATATTTTATAATTATTAGTGACAATTCTTATATTACTACTAACGTTTTTTTTTTTACTTTTTTTATGTTAGAACTGGCCACAGTTGAGCTCAATCAATAACTTACGTAGAAACAAACAAAAAAAATTTGTAGTATTAGTCAAAGCAGAATGGCATCTCAATTACAGAAGTCGATGGTATTTGTTTTACTAAATTACTAAAATGTACTATTTGCAGCAATAGAATAGTTAATAGTCACTGTTAAAATAAGTAGTATCTATATAACTGGTAGTATGCAACAAAATGTATTGAATAATACAGTAAGCACTGGTATTTAATGAATAATATAGGAACCCAAATTGGACAAATATGAGTATCTTATTACTAAGAATCATTGTCTTTAAAAAAAGGTACTGGTACCAAAAAAAAAAACACTAGTAGCTAATGAAAAGTACTGTACTTATATCTAACATTAAGTACTAGTAGACTGAAAATAGATCCTATGTTTTACAGATTAAATGTTAAAACCGCTTGCCATAGGTGACAGTAAACAGATGGACATTAGGCTTCACATTATCTGAGTGGACTTAAAGGAATAGTTCTCCCAAAATGAAAATTCTGCCATTGTTTACTCACCCTTTACTTTTTCCAAACCTGTTCGACTTTCTTTCTTCTGTTGAACAAAAAGAAGATATTTTGAACAAAGTAGGAAAACTGTAACCATTGACTTCTATAGTATTGGTTTTTCCTACTATGGAAGTAAATGGTTACAGGTTTTCAGCTTTCTTCAAAATATTGTAATTAGTATTCAGTGGAAGACTGAACAAAAAAAACATTTCCATCCCTGGGTGAACTACGCCTTCAATTATACACATTTACCCTTTAACTTGCACTCTGAGAATGTTTTTCTTTTTATTTTGACCAATATTTGGTTAAATTGTGTTCATGACACCAGTCTAAGCAAATTTAGAATTTTAATTAAAAAAAAAAACTATGGACAAAAGGTCAACCAGGCAGTTACAACCCCCGTTATAGGGTTAAATATATAGTTGACCCAAATATAAAAGTTCCATCATCATTTACTCACCCTTCACTTCATATTTTGAAGAATGTCGGAAACCTGTAACCATCGACTTCCATAGTATTTGTTTTTTCTACTATGGAAGTCAATGGTTACAGGTTACCAACACATTTCAGACTAGCTTCTTTTGTGTTCATCAGAATAAAAAACACAAACAGGTTTTATAAGAAGTGAACAGTGAGTAAACAATGACAGAATCTTCATTATTCGTTAAACTATCCCTTTAAAAGCCAACACCAGACTAAGTGAATAAAGTCATTTCGGTGGGCCAGGTGGACATTTTTCCTCTGACTAGACTCAAACCACCATTTGCTAAAAGCTCTGATCTTTGCCAGGCACCATTACAGTAAGAGTCTCTGCAGAGTCGTTTCAGCTCGTGTGTTATAATGAAGCTGCTTGCTTCAGGGGAGAGTTTGAACACTTTCATTTAAAGAGCCTTTTAAGCAGTCGTCCTAATGTACGTCTTCAAATGAACGGTGATTTGTAAATGGGATAAATCTCTTTGTGTCTTGTAGCAGAGAAAGTGACATCTCTGGGGAAAGACTGGCACAAATTCTGTCTGAAGTGTGAACGCTGTAACAAGACCCTGAATCCAGGAGGACATGCTGAGGTGAGAAAAAAAGACACAAAAAATGGAGGAAAAGAGTGTTGAAGATAAAGACCCTACTAAAATGCATTTGCCCTTTCCTTACGTGATGAAAATGGAGTCTGTGATGTAATCTAAATTACTTAGTTGAGGTAATGTATTCGGATTACTTTTGGATTACTCTGAGATTTAAATCACCCTTTGTTTTCAGTTTGTTGCCAAATCTTCAAGCATGCATCTGAAATCAATTTATACTCTTAAAAATTTTTCCAAAAGTTTATTTCTGCAGCAATGCCAAAGAAAGAAGAACCGTTTGGGGTTTCACTGACCTTTAACTGAAAAAAAGAAGAATTTGTTTACCAAAAGAACTTCTTTTCACTTTTATTGTTAAATGAAAATGTTTCACAGATGTTAAATGTTCTTCATGGAAGTGTTGATGCCCATAAAAACCTTTATTTTTAAAGGGATAGTTTACCCAAAATAAAACTTCTGCCGGGCAGCACGGTGGCGCAGTGGGTAGCACAATCGCCTCACAGCAAGAAGGTCACTGGTTCGAGCATTTCTGTGTGGAGTTTGCATGTTCTCCCTGTGTTGGCGTGGGTTTCCTCCGGGTGCTCCGGTTTCCCCCACAATACCAAAGACATGCGGTACAGGTGAATTGGGTAAGCTAAATTGTCCATAGTGAATGAGTGTGTATGGATGTTTCCCAGTGACGGGTTGCAGCTGGAAGGGCATCCGCTGCGTAAAACATATGCTGGATAAGTTGGTGGTTCATTCCGCTGTGGCGACCCCAGATTAATAAAGGGACTAAGCCGAAAAGAAAATGAATGAATGAATGAAAACTTCTGTCATCGTTCCAAAACTGTTTCTTTCTTCTGTTGAACACAAAGGAAGATACACTAACGAATGTGTGAAAGAAGAAGCCATTGACTTCCATAGTTTTTTTTTTTGGTTTCTACTATGGATTTCAATGACTGCTTTTTCACTGCTTGTTGTTTTGTGTTCAACGGAAGAAAGTAAAGGTCATATATTTGTAGGACCACTGTCAACGATGAGGAGACTTTCATTTTAGCGTAAACTGTGCCTTTAAGAGCGTTTATTATGAATATTCATCATAAAAGGAAATTTAAAAGTTAAAAAAGAAGAATCAGGGAGAATCAATAGATTATTTACAAATGCGCTGCCATTGTGTGTATAATTTGTAATTATTTAATCCATAAAAAACTGAAAGTGGTATGTTTTTGGAATCTAATAATGTAATCCTTACATGTACAGTAATCAGTTACTAACAAGTTTTTTTTTCTACAGAAAAGCAAGTTGCTGTATAACATTTTAATATTTGAATATGTTTATTCAACAAATATTACATCAAATAGGTTCACAATATTGATTTATAATCTACAAATTCATAATTAAAGTGGCCATGAGATGGAATTTCTTCTTATAAAAGTTTGTTCTTTGAGGTTCACTTCTAATGTTAATTTTAAGTTAATTATCATATAATTGCAAAACATTTAAACAAAAAAAAAACATATTTTTAAACCCTTTTTCTGAAGCGATCATTTATAAGTGGTGTCTTCTTTGAGGCTAGTCAGTAAACTGTTGTAACTGTTGCATTTTGTTGACCCAGAGGCTAATTCGCATAAATTCATGCAGATACATTTTCATGACAGTTAGGTGTGGGATTAGTGGCAGCCCTTCTTGTTTACTCTTTTTATTAGTGAATCAAAAATAAAACAGATACAGTATGTTTACCGTGATATCAGCTTGGTTGTGACAGTTGCATGGGAAAAATATCAAAGGCACGACCCCATGCTCTTGTGTTTGAAAACGTTGTTCGAATAGATCCGTCATTTACTGGCTACTGGATTCTGAAATTGTTTACTCGTGGATTATGATGGATCTGCTGTCAGATCCGGTACAGATGGCTGCTTCATCTTTCAATACGTTTCTCTGCAAAATTCTCAATTACATTGAGTCCTGTTTACAAAATAATCTGCAGTGAAATACTCTGAACAAACATACAATCCTCAGACACAATTTGGGACACAATTTCAAATAAACTATCCTCTAGTTTCGAAACACTTTACATATTGTTTAAAGTAAACATTGCGTAACAAAGATGAATTTTATTTGTAATTTATTTGACAATATGGTGGTTTTTTTATATTTGATTCTGTATATGTAGATGTAGATAGATATCTAAAGTTTGTCCAAAAAAATATGATTAATTTAAAATGAATGTGGGGCCTCACAGTGGCGCAGTGGGTAGCACGTTCGCCTCACAGCAAGAAGGTCACTGGTTTGAGCCTTGGCTGGGTCAGTTGGCGTTTCTGTGTGGAGTTTGCATGTTCTCCCCGTGTTGGTGTGGGTTTCCTCCGGGTGCTCCGGTTTCCCCCACAAGTCCAAAGACATGCGCTATAGGTGAATTGGGTAAGCTAAATTGTCCGTAGTGTATGAGTGTGAATGGGTGTGTATGGATGTTTCCCAGAGATGGGTTGCAGCTGGAAGGGCATCCGCTGCGTAAAACATATGCTGGATAAGTTGGCGGTTCATTCCGCTGTGGCGACCCCAGATTAATAAAGGGACTAAGCCGAAATGAAAATGAATGAATGAATAAAATGAATGTAACATTAGAGTGACGATAAAGATGATGACAACAAATGTTCCAACAAAAATTTGGGTTTACCTTCCGATACCTGAATAACGTGCTCTTTTATAATATGAACACTTTTTGAAGGAGTTAATAGTTTTTAACCACTGATGTCAATAAATACCTTTTATTTTTAAGTGTAATCGTGTGTAATCACTTTTAAATAATGTTGTTGTCTGCCAAAGACAAAAACTCATTTATTCACTCATTCACACTCATACACTACGGACAATTTAGCTTACCCAATTCACCTATAGTGCATGTCTTTGGACTGTCAGGGAAACTAGAGCACCCGGAGGAAACCTACACGAACACAGGGAGAAGATGCAAACTCCACACAGAAATGCCAACTGGCCACTGAGCCACCGTGCCACCAAAGGCAAAAACTAGATTAAATAAATTAAATAAACTTAAAACATTACAGTTAACACAAAATAGTTAATTATATACCTCATTCGGTTTGAGTTCAGCTTACTATATATAATCACTTTATGAGTTACCATAACTCTTTTTCATTAAGTCAAAGTAATTTTTTCTTTAAATGATTACTTTAACTTATTTGATTCAGTTATTTTCCCTGTTAGGTTTACAAAATCATCCCAAAACAATCTAAAATTATGAATTCTCTTTCCAAATAGAGCTATTCCAGCCATCTGGTAAAATTGTATTCATATCACAATATATTGCGGAAAACAAAAATCTAAAAATGTTTAGATGCAAAAACCTCTAAGTGCCGTCTGAATATTTCTGCTAAAATTAGCATTTATCTCAGGCCGTTGTGTGTAGTTTCAGTAATTTTACTCTTAGTGCAAAGAATAGGTTATTTTCATTGCCTTTAAAGTGAAATAACTGAACATAAGCATAGGAGGTTAAGAAAAATGCTAATTTTTCAGATGGCACTTAGACGTTTTTGCATCTGAACTCTTCAAATATTGCAATATAATTTCTCCCCCTAAAATTGTGCAGCCCTAACACAAATACTCAAACAATATAGCTAAAATTGTGGTCATCTTTAAAGAGAAAATAATGACTTTAAAGTGCGGTCCTATGTGTGTGCTGTATACAAACACACACATATATGACATGTTAGTAGATGTCTTCTGTAAAAAATGGTCAAAATGTACAATAGTCATTATCTTTTGCTTAAAAAAACAGATAAACAGGACATATTCGAATATACAGTATAGAAAAAGGCTAAATGTAAAGTTAATATTTATTTATTTAGATGCTTGAAAACCCCTTTTGGTCTCTGACCCAAATGCATTTGCCCGTGTGATTTCACAAATCCCACAGGAGCCAAACAAGCTGTTTTTGGAGCTTGATTACATAAATGCTCTTTTTAATGGTACAAAGCCCTCATATATGTCAAAACACTTACATGTCAAATGAAAGAAAAGTTGATTTCTCATGTCACGACCCTTTTAAGCAGTACTACATGAGCAAGAATGCTGTTTAAATATCACAACCATCAGAAAAAAAATTACACTTTAATAATTAAGTAACTGTAAACGTGTAACTTTTATTTTACTGTGAAAACATTGGTATTCAGCACATGAAAACAAATACTACAGTAATGTATGGTAAATACTGTATAGTGTTTTAAACAATACTATAGTACATTACTTAAATTAGTCTGTTGTGGTGTTTCTGTTGATGTGGTAACACAACAAATACAGTAAATTTCCCAATACTTGAAGTTTTTTACAACTGTAGGGTATTATTATACTACAGTTAGTAAAAACTAAAGTAGACTACAGTGTTTACTACAGTTTATCAGTTCTTCCAGCTGCAGCATTCATTAACAAAATGTTGTAAATACTATAATAATACACTTTACCATATATTGTTCTATTTACAATAATTTTTTCATGTTGTTTTTGACAGATTCAGTGTTTTAGAACAAATTGATTTTGGGAAATATTTAATTGCATGAAGAAGGTCGCTGGTTCAAGTCCCGGCTAGGCCAGTTAGCATTTCTGTGTGGAGTTTGCATGTTCTCCCAGTGTTGGCGTGGGTTTCCTCCTGGTGCTCCGGTCACAATCCAAAGACATGCGGGATAGGTGAATTGGATGAACTAAATTGGCCATAGTGTGTGAATGTGAAAGTGTATGGGTGTTTCCCAGTCCTGGGTTGTGGCTGGAAGTACGCTGCGTAAAACATATGCTGAAAGAGTATGTGCGACCCCTGATAAATAAAGGAATAAGCCGAAGGAAAATGAACGAATAAAGACAGTCCTTGTAAATTTTACAGTGCATACTTAAACATTCCCACTAAATTGTCAAAGCATGTTTCCTGGGTACTCTTTAAAAGTCCCTTCTGAAAATTAACAATGATTTTTATTATAGAAATACCAACCATATATTTTTATAACAACAATTGTAGCTAAACCATGGCTAATTTGTGGTTTCCATTGCCTTAACTACAAAAACCATCTCTTTTTTTTGTAGTAGTAATAGTCGTAAAACCATGGTTAGTTTTCGTAACAAATACATGTAGCCTACAGCGTTTTCACAGGGCAGGTGCAATTGTTTGCTCTTTAGATGTTGTGAATATTTTGTGCTTTAATATTTGGACAGCATGCGTTGTTAATTTTTGATGACAACAGACAAGGATGGCAGGAACCGGAGGCCTAATTAATCTCAGTGATGTGCTTTTATTCCCTGTCAACAGCATGATGGGAAGCCGTACTGCCACAAGCCGTGCTACGCTGCCCTCTATGGACCGAAAGGTATAGTGCATCTAATTACCGCCTTGCATGTGTCTGTTCCTAATTTGTGGGGCTTGCAGCAAGTAGGACACGCTTCCCTTTGATGCTACCGATTTCTTAATGAGGTAGACACACAAGAGCAGCTTCTTTGCTTAAATCTCTGATCTCAGGATATGGGTTATTGCTACATGGATTTAAAGTTCTTGCACAGTGTTTAAATACCAACCGTATATTAGAATTAGAGAAGAAGCGACTGTACTGTGTTGTGTTGTGTGTAGGTGTAAATATCGGAGGGGCTGGATCATACGTCTATGATACACCTGTCGGGGATGACTCCGTTCCTGTTGCGATGGAAACCAAACCCAAAGCTGAAGAGAAAAAGGCCACTAGAGGCCCAGTGAAAGGTGAGTTTGTCTGAGATACAGCTTGTACTACTGTGAAGAAAATCATATACATCAAATCTCTGTAATTATGTTTTAATTATGCATTTTCAGACATTACCTTTTATGTAGGATTTAAAGTACCTGAAAGGAGTTGATCATTTCAGCCTTAAAGGGATAGTTCCTGAAAGTTCCGTCATCATTTACTCACTCTTTACTTGTTCCAAACCTGTTTTACTTTCTTTGTTCTGTTCAACACAAAAGAAGATATTTTGCAGAAAGCTGGAAACCCGTAACCATTGACTTACATAGTAGTTGTTTTTGCTAATATTATAAGTCAGTGGTTACAGGTTTTCTTCTTTAGTGTTCAACAAAATAAAGAAACTCATAAAGGTTTGGAGGGTGGCACGGTGGCTCAATGGTTAGCATTTTCGCCTCACAGCAAGAGGGTTGCTGGTTTGAGTCCCGGTTGGGTCAGTTGGCATTTCTGTGTGGACTTTGCATGTTCTCCCCGTGTTTGCGTGGGTTTCCTCCGAGTGCTCCGGTTTCCCCCACAGTCCAAAGACATGCGCTATAGGTGAACTGAATAAGCTAAATTGGCTGTATGTATGTGTGTGAATGCAAGAGTGTATGGGTGTTTCCCAGTGCTGGCTTTCAGCTGGAAGGGCATCCGCTGCGTATAAGTACATATGCTGGATAAGTTGGCGGTTCATTCCGCTGTGGCGACCCCTGATTAATAAAGGGACTATGCCGAAGGAAAATAAAACACATAAAGGTTTGGAAATTAACATTTTAGGGTGAATCTCTTTAATTCCTGTAACAGATTTCTATAATGCCTGTCTATGGTTTAGAGATGGATGACACCTTATGGTTTGAGGTATAGTGATAAAAACAACATGATAGTAGTGATAAAACATCCATATTTGTTTTTCTTTGCGGTGAATGAATGTACTACAGCAGCACATGGGCAATACACATGTTTTTGTGTTATCTGTTCACAAACAGATTTACTGTCAAACTTTCACTTTAAATTCACTTCATAACATCCGCTGCTGCAGTTGTTGATGTTTTTACTTCTGTATTGCATTTGTGGAGTTTAAGCTTAAGGGCGCCCTCTAGCATCCTGTTTGATTGAAACGGATATTACATTTCGTGTGTGCTCACAACACTCTGTCTGCGTCCGAAATCCCATACTTCCATAGTATGTGAAAAAAAGTATTTTGAGCCGAATAGTATGTCCGAATTCATAATTTTAGAAAAACAGGAGACAAGAAGTACCTGGTGTCAGTGTTCTGTCCTGTCCACGTGTCATTTGTTCATCATGTGCTTTCTTTGTCCTTTTCCCGCCACCGTCAATATTCATTTGTTCCACCTGTGTTCATCCCTTGTCTCATTAGCTTAATCATCCCTTCATCTATTTATACCCTTTCGTCTGTGTCCTTCGTTGTCCGGTATTTTGGTTCTTTGGTTGCTTTGGGTCGTCTGTCTCCTCGTCATCGTCTCGTCTACTTGTATCCTGTGTTTGTCTTATCAGTAAGTGTTTTGTATAATAAATCCGTTTATCAGTTTCATTTCGTGTTCGTCTTTATCATGTCTACCACCACCACCAGGACGTTACACCTGGAGGACCTTCCACTTTCTGCAAGACTCTGAAGTGCTACTTTAATGTACATTTTACTATCCAATGAGACCATGCCAGAGAATTTATGAATGGCAGTGAAGTGACACACCTGACGTGGATAGGTCATGTGATAATGATAACTTGATGGATGTAGAACCTCCTAATTCTGTTCATACTGTTTATATTCATGATATTTGTTTAAGTAAAGTTGAGTAGTATGCAAATTCTATTGCAGCTTCTATTTTTTGTAATAAAAAAATAGCTAAAATGATACTTTTCTCTAAAGATACAGGACTTCTTTTGTCTCACAGTAAATACATATCATTTATCAGCATTGATATTGTCATCACAAAGGATAAATACCAGAAAATGTTGTCATATAATTTTAAGCTCATATCGCCCATTCCTACTGTGGTTTTCATTAGCTGCTTGCGAAATGTCTATTTTGACCTTCAGAATCTGAGTAAAGATGAGGTCTGGAAGAGTTTGGTTTGCACTTTTGAAATGCATGCTGTTTTCTGTGCTGTGAAATCGAATCCATTTTACTTGTGATTCAAAAGAATAAGGAAAGGAAGAGGGAAGGGAAGTTTGCGAGCGCGTGTCTAAAAGTGGAGTGGAATGCAGCCCAGATCCTCAAGCAAACCTTTTCAGACATTGTGATAAAATAGCTGACACTGTAATGTATATTATGAAACAAATAGCTTTTTGACCTTTGATAGATGTAATCTTACTGTAGGAAACCTTCGGAACTAAATTAGAAACCTTAAAATAGCATGATAGGGCCCTTTAAGGCACAACCAAGGGGAATGGAGGGTCAAAAAATAACTTGGATATCACAATACATTTAGTTGATGTGTTGCATTAAGTATTGCAAACACTGCCTGAATATGCAAATTATTCTTTGTCTAATTAGATATGCACTCATTTGCATACATTTCCAGAACACAGTTCTGAACATAAAACCAGGTGTTAAATTCTTGCTTCATTTCATTAACAAATTACAGATATTTGGATATCTTTTTTCCGACTTCACAAATCAGAAAAACATCAAAAATATAATAATACAAAAATACAAATCAGGAAAACAATGTTATAAAAAATCTGTGAAATTATATATCTGAACATTTCCCTCCTTTAAATACCCCAGAGTAGATAGGGATAACATTTAAATATGATGTAAGTATTACTAAAGTGGCTTTTTGGAGAGCCTTTTACTGTAGCCTAATTGTAATAAATTTATCAAATGCAATAAAATTAACACAATTAACATTTTATGGGAGGAAGATGTTCTTTCCATTAGTCTAAAACAACACTATACAAAACTAAATTGACCAGTTCATGAACACCTGGATAATGCCCTAGCAACCATTCACGTGACCTTAGCAACCACATAGCAATAGAGTGTATTTGTTGGTTGTAGGGATACAGCTGCAGTCAGAAACAAACAATATATTGTTTTTCTTTACCTATTAGATTGTGTATTAACCATTTATTACCATCTACTCTATTCTATTGAAGAATGTTGAAAACCTGTAACCACTGACTTCCATAGGATTTGTTTTTCCTACTGTGAATGTCAGTGGTTAACACACTCCAACATTCTTCAAAATATCTTATTTTGTGTTCAACATAACAAAAAATCTCAAACTGATTTGGAACAAGTGAAAGGTGAGTAAATGATGACAGAATTTACACTTTTGGGGTGAACTTTCCCTTTAACGTTCTAAAGTTCTGTCTAGTTTTACATGCTGTGGTCATTTCAATAAATGTTTCATGTGAGAATAATTGTTTGCTACATTTTTTATTTCCAGCTGCAAGTTTCAGTTCGTTCTCTGGTGAGCCGAACATCTGCCCAAGGTGCAACAAAACAGTGTACTTTGGTAAGCGCTGACATTCAGACATTAAAGTTCACCAAATGTGGACTTGTGCCGGCTCTTGTGTGCTCGGCAGTGGCAGGACATACATTAGCATTTCTGGAGGTTGCCTGATGCTTACCGAGGGGCCTGTGTGTTACTTTCTTTGTGTTTCAGCTGAAAAGGTCAGTTCCCTGGGTAAAGACTGGCACAGACCCTGCCTGCGCTGCGAGAGGTGTAGTAAGACTCTGGCTGCGGGCAGCCATGCGGAGGTGAGGAACACAGTGCACAAAACACTGCAGCTTTACTTATTTACTGATTGTGATCTCATATAATAAAAATTATATTTTATTATATAGTAGCATTTTAGTATTTATATATTTCAATATTTTAGTAATATAGTACTATGTATTGTTGCTTATGTCTCTTCAAGCATTTTCAGTAATTTTTATAGAGTTTAAATGGGCTTTTTTAAATTTAAGTGCAATTTAAAGCTTTAACTAGGTGAATTAGGTTAATTAGGCATGTTAGTGTAATTAGGTAAGTCATTGTATAATGAAGGTTTGTTTGTAGACAATTTAAAAAAATGTTAAAAGGGAATTATAATAATATTGACCCTAAAATGGTAAAAAAAAAAAGAAAAAGAAGGTTTTATTCTAGCCGAAATAAAACAAATAAGACTTTTTCTAGAAGAAAAAATATTATAAGAATTACTGTGAAAAACTCCTTGCTCTGTTAAACATCATTTGGGAAATATTTGAAAAAGAAAAAAATTTGAAAAAAAAGAAAAAACTATGTATGTATGTATGTATATATGTATGTATGTATGTATGTATGTATGTATGTATGTATGTATGTACAATCAAAAAAATGATGTTTGATGTTTGTTTAAACTACTTATTTAAAATGAGCTGAAATAACACGATTATTGAGGTTTATTTGGGACAACTTAATTGTTTTATGTTCAATCCACTTAAATTTGTACAAACTAATAAGTTAACTTAATTCCTTCATGTTGTCCAAACACAAATCGATTGTGTGGAACCCAGCATTTTTTACAGTGTATGTATGTGTATATATATATATATATATATATATATATATGTATGTGTGTAAGGCTCAATCTCCAGGCATGCTCGTGATCTGTTGGTGTCGACAATCTGGCAACCTGTCAGAGGAGGAGGGGCTGGTTTCCAATATTTTGAATTTAGACTGCAATACCTAGTTCAACCACTTGGTGTCAATCCTACATACTGCACGTTTATATGAATTGAATATAGTATAGTATATAGTAGGTGAAAAACAGTATCAATTCAAAAATGATTGGCAAAAAGTACCAGGATGATATCATGGCGTATGTAGTATGTCAAAGTTACACTCGTACTATATAGAATGATTTTTTTTTAATAGGCACCTAGTTAATAGATTATTAATTAAAATATGCATTATAATGTTTAAAGCATTATAATGTTTAAAGTCTGCATGAAATCTAAATTCACAACCTTTATTTTACTAGCTCACAATGTTATTCTTAAGGTAAATGATTAATCCATGCAAATTAATCGACTGCTTGTTTTGGTCTTCAACAAAAGTCTGCATTCAGCGTTTGGAGTGGGGGTCCTTCTGTTGATGTCAACCTGAGGGCTTCCATAGCAGCCTTCTATTACCGTTAGTTTGCTATGAGTGAATGATGCGCGAAAGAAAGCCCCACCCACTACTCAATATGCATTTTCAGTTGGAAGTACATCCACATACTGAAATAAGTCTCTCACACAGACTTTAAATGGCTTAAAATATTCCACCAGGCTGCTTAAAACTATTTATAAACCACATATTGGTTTTGAACAATGTCTATCTGTATTGTTACCTGGAAAAAGTGTATATATCATATCTAGCCTTAACTATTGACAAAGCTACACATAGGTACAATTGAAAAATACAAGATTGTATAATTACAAGTATAATTACATGGATTTTGTTCTAAACTACAGCACGACGGCCAGCCCTACTGCCATAAACCCTGTTATGCTGTTCTCTTTGGACCAAAAGGTACTTTTCACTTCATTCTTTAGATAAAAACACACTTTTAAAAACACAATTCAATTCAAGTTTATTTATATAGCGCTTTTTACAATGTAGATTGTGTCAAAGCAGCTTAACATAGTTGTAGTAAAGTCCAGATTTCAGAGCAATAAACACCAGCAATAAAAAAAAATTCCTAGATAATTAATATATTTACATATTTCCCAAGTTTACTGTATTTTGATCAAATTAATTCAGCTTTGTTGAGCAGAAGACACTTCTAAAAATCGAAATGATGTATATTGATGACAAGAGTTTGATGTTTTTGACAGGAGTTAATACCGGAGGTGTCGGCAGTTACATATATGAGGACCCAAACACTGAGGGCCAGGCGTAAGAACCACGACCACACCAGCAGTATTAACAACCCTAGATCAGTCCTGTCTTCTGCTTTCTTTAAATCCACGTGCTCTCTTTCTCGAGTCTGAACTGATCTTTATCTACGGAGTGCCACTTACATACTTACTGAAATGAGCTAGTATTAATACTTACTAACATGAATACGTGTCTAGCCTTTTTGCTGTATTTAAATATGGTTTTTATATATTTAAGAATGTAGTTTTTGTTTTTGACTGTGACATTATATTACAGGTACACAAAAACATTAGTTCAGAATTTTTGCCATTAGTTCTGATATACGATTAGTTTTGTGTAGCATTTTAGCACACTTATAAATGATAGTTTACTGACGTACAGCATATGTTTTCTGAAATTTGCACTTAAAATATGTTTATGTATTTAAAATATGTTTGTATTTCTAATTAAAAAGTATTGTTAAGTGTATTAAAATGTTTTGTTTTCACTTTTGGTGTTCAAATTCCCCTGCAGCCTCTTTCAGTTTAATTAGAAGAAAATTATTCTGAAACTGAAAACACAGAAATAAATGACTAAAACTCTGAATATTTAATAGAGATGCAAATTACATGGTTTGTGATTAATTATGGTTGGAAATACATGTAACATTAATAGGTTTATAGCAAATTATACATTACAAATTATACATTAAAACGGTTTATAAGCCATTTTTATTCAGAAATGCTATTAAATTTCGAAAGTAATTAGGCTACAAAGAAAATGTAGGTAACATTTGAATAAAACATTATAAAAAGTGTCTTTTTTATCTTAATGCCATTGACATTTCATAGAAAATCAACCACGGATCTGGTGTAGGTTGAGAAAATAGCTATATAAAATAATAGAGAAGAGTATTTACATTCATTTCAATAAATAAATACACAAGTAAATAAATGCTGTGTGTGTATATTTTAGGCTACACAGCAATTATTTATCGCATTTATTTAGGCTAACATTACATACACATGCTTATTCATTCAGTCTTCATTTTCTTTTTGGCTTAGTCCTTTTATTAATCAGGGGTCGCCACAGCGGAATGAACTGCCAACTTATCCAGCATGAGTTTTACGCAGCGGATGCCCTTCCAGCTGCAACCCATCACTGGGAAACATCCATACACTCTCATTCACACACATACACTACGGACAATTTAGCTTACCCAATTCACTTATAGCCATGTCTTTGTACTTGTGGGGGAAACCAGAGCACCCGGAGGAAACCCACGCGAATATTCATTCATTCATTCATTTTCTTTTCGGCTTATTCCCTTTATTAATCTGGGGTCGCCACAGCGGAATGAACCGCCAACTTATCCAGCAAATGTTTTACACAGCGGATGCCCTTCCAGCTGCAACCCATCACTGGGAAACCCACGCGAATATATATTTTTAAATAATCTTAACGTAAATCCATTTATGTAAACATCACAATAACAAACATTTAATATGCTCGTCAAGAAAACAAATTGTAGTAATTAAGTACAACCGCATATCGTGTGATAAACAAGTTGGCTTGCGTTACAACAACAAAGCAGTGCATTCTGGGTAATATGGTCCACGGCGCTCACACGCACGCCGTCACTGTCATTCCACGGCCGCTACTCCTGCACTGATGTCGGCAGCGGTGGTTTTAGCCGCTGTCCTCGGCGGTGGGGTTTTCTTCATCGCCCGGAGAATCATATTCAGGCGGAAAGCGCTGAGATTAATGAGCTACCCCGCGGCTCTGATGCGCGGAAAGACCGTGATCGTGACCGGGGCGAACTGCGGCATCGGGAAGGCGACCGCGGCGGAGCTGCTGAAACTACAGGCCCGCGTCATCGTGGCTTGTCGGGACAGGCAGAGGGCGGAGGACGCGGCCCGGGACATCCAGAATCAGGCCGGTCCGAGTCGGGGAGAGATCGTAATCAAACACTTGGACCTCGCGTCTCTCCAATCTGTGCGCAGATTCTGCGAGGAAGTGATCAGGGTTTGTTTACATCACTCTCATTCCCTTTCAGTCCCTGAATTTGGGGCATATATTTATTAATTAACGCTGAAATAGTACAAAACAGGAAACACTTATACAACATATTCACTAAATCGCTGAATTAACAAACGAATCAACCATTCTATGTAATGTTAATGGTTAGCCTACATGTTGTGCAACTCTGAAAAGGTCAAGCAGTGAGCACGTGTTTCTCGTGGAAATGAGCTATCCAGTGTCCTGAAATATGACACATTTAATGCTGTTTCCCTAATCTTGCTAACCTTGGTTACTATAGATATCAACTGCTGGAGCTTTTCACCACTGTCATCATAAACAACATTAACTTTTCACGTTTAAAAAAAAAGAACATTTTAATGCAATTCCTTATTATTAGTAGTATTACAGATTATTAAGATTACACAATAATAGAACAATAAATAGAATAAATAAATTATATAGATATAAATGCACCCGAGTGAATTATTGATTCATTATTTCCTTTTTTTAAGCTCTAGAATATTAGTAAATAGTTGGTCTCCAAATATTTATTTTGATTTGAAATATTGGTCCCACTTTTACATTAAGTGGCCTTAAGTACTAGATACTCACATCAGTAAATAAGTACAATGTATTGCATTGCACAACACTTATGGGTTTGGGTGGTATAATAGGTAGGTTGAAAGGAGAGTTAAAGTGACAATTCACAAACAAATGGTAATGTACTCACTATTTACTCACCCTCAAGAGGTTCCAAACTTTGTTTTTTTAAGTATAACTATACTGTTAAGGTAAAAGGGATGGGTCAACATGTTTATATATACTACTGTAGATACATAGATGATTTTTAAAATGTAAGTACAGTGTAAAAATGTGTTAACATATACTAGTGCTGTAATTATACTGGAATTTCCAACTTCAATACGATACCTTGAATGATTAATTTAAATTAGTGCATTAAGTAACAATAGTATAGTACTATTACTATACAGTTCTATATCATTATCAATACAACTGATCAATATAACAGAGGGTCAAAACAGCTGCATTTGTATGAAGCAGGAAATAGTGAGTCTGCTTCAGTGTCACCACTATTGATTCCTATGCAATTACACATTTATATAAAACCTATTTTCTACCCTCTTACACATATAAGTAAATAATTAAATGCAATGCGACGCTGTGGCACATAGTAAAAAGTATATTTTCCATGTTAAAATTTGTTTTTGTCCCAGCCCACAATTTCTGTTTTACAAACTGTTTCTATTTCTGGGATTGGAACAACAACATGAACTACTATGACTATGATCAAGCAGATTATGTGCTTTATGTTAAATGTTTCTAATGAGAGTTTGAGTACCATTTTATGACATGTATTGACAAACTGTAGTGGAAGCAGATTTACCTCAGTTTACCTCAGATCTTGAAAATTAAATAAGAAACAAATGATACAGTAGTTTCAAAATGAATGTTAGAACTGGTAAAGAGGTTTAATATGTATTAATTAGATTATATACTGTACCATTTCTTTGGGAGTGCAGTGCATGATTCTCCGCTTCAGCTCTGGCATTTAAATTTTTCTTTCATGTCGTGTCTGGTGCGGAAAGACAAATTGCCTGTCTCTAGAATCTTGTTGCATCACATGTTGTTGGGAGATGGGGTTATGCTTTTTAACTAGTTTTAACAAATAATTTTGGGCATTCAGCTAACATTTTAAGTCAAATTTGAATATAAACCAATGTTCTCTTTGTTGCATTTATACAGTCTATATAAATTATGCCCAGATCAGAATTTCTAAACTCCTAATTGTTTTATTAAATTAGGAGGAGCCAAAGATTGATGTTCTTATCAACAATGCTGGCCTCTACCAGTGTCCCTACAGTAGGACAGAAGAGGGCTTCGAAATGCAGCTGGGAGTGAACCACCTGGGTCACTTTCTTCTGACAAACCTCCTGCTGGACCTCCTGAAGCAGTCGTCTCCCAGCCGCGTTGTCGTGGTCTCCTCCAAACTCTACAAGTATGGGAGCATCAACTTTGAGGACTTGAACAGCGAACAGAACTACAACAAATCTTTCTGCTACAGCCAGAGCAAGCTCGCCAACCTGCTTTTCACTCGCGAGCTGGCCCGCAGGCTGGATGGTACTGAGGTAACTGTAAACGCCCTCACTCCGGGTATTGTAAGGACCAAATTGGGCCGGCACGTCAACATCCCCCTGCTGATTAAGCCTCTTTTTTGGCTGGTCTCCTGGTTGTTCTTTAAAAGCCCACTGGAGGGTGCTCAGACCCCACTGTACCTGGCATGCTCGTCTGAAGTTGAAGGTGTGTCTGGAAAATGCTTTGCTAATTGCGAAGAAGAACAATTGCTTTCTAAGGCCACCGATGACCATGCGGCCAGGCGGCTATGGGACCTGAGTGAAAGCATGGTGGGCCTTAGAAGGTGAAGGGAAGAAGAACGGTCCTTCACAAATGTGGCAATTTTGAGCCCCGGAAAAACAATGCAGTCGATTTTTTTGGGTTGTGTTTTTGGCCAAGTACCTGAGGGACTTGCTGGATAAGAGACAGGAAATTAAAACGTCCATCTGTTCGCCGTATCTTTGCTGCAGTGTTTTCAGAGATGGCCTCGGGCTTGTGACTCACTCTTCTCTGTGAATGAGAGCCGGAAAGTATTGAGTCCAACATATCCCTTGAATACAAATGACAGGAGCAACGTGCCTAAGAAACATGTTGCTCAGTGCTAACAAAAACACAGAGGACCACTGCATATATCTCGACGTAGATTAACTTTGTGACCAAGTGCAGATTGTTGTTCTGGAATTAATTGAACAGGCCTATTCATCCATGAAGTGAACTAGTTACATTTCTGCCTCTCAGAATCTCATCTTTTCATAATGTCGTGGAGTAAACTGCCACCCTGTGACTTATTCAAGATAGATTTAAATATGTTTGTGCCATTCCGGAGTGGGCACATAATCAAAAAGGAAACGCGTAGGCTGTTGCTCTGCGGATAGTGTGGTGTCACTACTTAAATAAAAAAAAGGAACCAGCATATTGGCTGTATAAATTGCATTACCTCTGCTATATATTGCTGTGCATTAGCCATTATTAGATACATTTCATTTGCAGTGGAGCTGTAGGGAGTTTACTAACTACAGTCTTTAATCACACGCACTAACATGACATGTTTTAAGTGTAAATGCAGTGCTTCGGATATACTCTAAAGACTGAATAAATGAATGTTTGAACAAAAAGGTTGGTTGTTTTGTGGAGGAGGACCAAGGTCCTTCCTTTGTATGCTGTCATTCGCAGTGTACAAGGAAACATTTCGTACTGGAGACAGAATTCTGAATTATAAATTCTCCTCAATACACCTCAGCAGCAAACCTTGCTCTCCAACAGGAGCAGTGCACGAAACAAAAGGGAGTTAAAGAGACGGACATGGTGCAACTATTGTGCTTTATTAGATATAGAAAGCAAAACAGAAGAAACAGAGTCATGCATCATTGTGTCAACTGACACTGGATCCCAGCTGATTAAGAAAGAAGAGAGGGATTGAATCGTGAGGTAGAGAGGGCCTGAGGGAGGGGGCGGGGGCTTACAGCACTGAGGAACAAAAGAGAGAAAACACAGAAAAGAACAATCACCTCAGAAATTCCATCGCCCAACAAAATACATCAGGAGTTTAATAAAATGCCCAGTGCTTCCAAGATATTGTACTCGTTTGATGATGCAATAGATTTGAGCTGTAGCAAACCTATGTGGAATAGAAATAGATTAGAAGTATCGCTTTGGCTGAGACTTGATCTTCAAGGGCTAACTTAGGGTAATATGAATCCATGCAGACTTTATTCTCAAATATTTGCCCACAAACCTCTGGAAGGATCCATCAATGGATTGTCATGAAATCTCAAATCATTGTCATGACTTAAATCATTTGAGGCATTTTTAATCATTTGCAGCTTGTATAATTGTGCTGATTGCCTTAATTATAGCAATGTAAATAATTTACAATTTTATCGATTGTTCAGTCTTCCCATAGTGTTACATTTATTAAACAATAATAGATATAGCATACTTAACAATAAATACAGCTATTCATAAATTAAATAATAAAAGATCAGATTTCTTGTCAAAATTAGCATTTCTTTTTACATAGCATGTGCTGTCCATTCACAAACCCTTTTCGAGCCAAAGGCTTTTGGTAAAACAAATTTAATATCTTTCTCTCTCCGAAGACATGTTTCCAAAAGTCTGTAATCACCTAATGCACTTAAAATACTTTCTCACAAACCACACAGAACCATGAATAAACTTTCAAAATAGGCTATACAAATAGTGCTGAGTGTTAGAGCTTCATATCAACTGTACAAACATGAGCAATTCATGTTTGATGTTTAGAAAACACTGTAACAGATAGAGAAATCGAGAGGGAAAAAAGATAAGAGAGCTGATGGAATGAAAAGATTCAGCAGAAAATCCCATCAAGTGTTTGGCTCAAACTGTAGCTTAACATTCAAAACCTACCAACAAAAGAGGGTAATCAGGAAACCCTGCTCTTAGTACCATAGAGCTGCAAAAGAGAGTAACCAAGAATCCCCACACTTAGTTTAGTAGAGTACCGTAGAGCTGTGCCTTGGTGAGACTGTCTTTACGTGACAGCCCTAGTGTGCCAAATTTTTGGTACGGTTGTTGTGGAGGAGGTGGTGGGGTGGTTCCCTGAGGGGACACGCTGTGCCTCTCGGGTTGATAATGCTGCAGTTCAGCACCCATTTCCAGAGATCCATGGTCCAGAGACTCATTTGAGCTGTTTGGACTTACATCAACATACTCCGTTGCTTGACCCCCAGCTGCCACCCCACCGTCCTTGGGGCTGTAGAGGCTATGCTCGGACTCTTGGCTATCCTCCTTGGAGTGGTACAGGTGAGGTTGGCTTTGCTGTTGCCGTAAACCTGGACTGCAGTCAGGGCTGGGGCTGGAAAAGGGGTCAAGTACCCCAGCGTGATGGTGGTATACATCAGTACCCTCCTGGAAGCTACTGTAGAGTGGACCAAGGCGAATTTTTGCAGGCCGGACAGAGAAGTGCTGCTCAGAGAAACTGTAGGGTGATGCCCGCCCGGGGCTGCGGTATGAGTGGGCACTCAGATCCTCTACGCTGAGTTGCCGCCACCGCCCAATCAGCTCTTCTTCCTCAGGTGCAAAAGCACTTCCACGACGACTGTCACCGTAGGTGATGCTTGGAGAGGTGGAAGGTGGCAGGGGCTCGTAAGGTTCACTGTAACAGGAGGACATTGTTCTGCTGTAAATGGGTGAGCTACCATTCTGATGGTGGCTGGTCTCAGGCGGTTGAAAAGCATGTGCCTTCGTAAAGGCGCTTGGACTCTCCCGCTCCCAGGAGGAATCGCTCTTGTGCTCATATTCACCCCCATCCCTCCAGTCCATATAAAGGGCAGGGTGGCGTGGAGAAGATGCAGCACTGCTCGGAGGATCCTGACCCTTGTCCTCTGACCCTCCTCCACTAAAGCTGGAGTAAGAGCTGGAGCCTCCTCCCAGAGAGGTTGTAAACTTTCGGAAGTGGTCCTGCGAGAAGCCAGGCTGTAGGGACATAGATCCCTCTTCCGGGTTGCTATCAGTGGAGTTCTGGGGCTCATAAACCTTTCTCTGACCATGGAGGTCCATGCTGGGTCTGCGCTCTCGTCTCCGTTCATCAGGACAATAAAGTGCTGTGTCACTGCTGTACAGGTCTGACTTGTAAGTAGCTCGGAGGCCAAGGCGCTCAGTGCTACCCACAAGGCTGGTGCCCACAAGGAAGCCCTGGCGTTCCTGGGGTTGTGGGCTGGGTGAGCGAGAGGCTTGACTGCTGCAGGCCTCTTCTGGTTTCTCCAGGACCTTAGCAATGACAGAGGCAGGCACAGTGTCGGCATATGGGGAGTGGCAGAGGGAAGAACCCTCCATGTGCAAGCTCACACGCTCCTGAAACTCTGCAGGTAACTGAGAGAGAAACACAGACATCCATTAAATGAAACCAATAAACAATCAAGTTAAGAGACTTACACGCAAGGAGAAAGCAGGGTTAGTGTGATTTCACCAAGTAGGACATGCTCCTAGATCAACATCTATGTTGTATGTATTTAGGCTCAGAGTTGAGGTTATGTGCTTCTACATCATTGTTATCCAACTCTTAATCCCCTCTGATATTGTGAATAATTTACAGTTAGGGTTAAGTTTACGGGTAGGAATTAGTTATGGATTACATTTTCGAACAGGAATGATGTTCCAGGATCAACAAGATGTTAATCCATGTTCGCATCCTACTTGGCAAAGCCACACCCACAGAGAAAGCAGATAGGCATAAGAGGGAGAATAAAAAGCTTTGGTCCTCACAGGCAGTAAGAAATGTACAAAAGATGAATGGAACTAAAGCACCCAGTAAACCCAGAAGAAAACTTGCAAAGCAGGCATCCAAAGATATTGTTAGCAGCCAATATTAAGTCTGTGCTAATGGTCTACATAAGTATATGGCTCTAGTTTTTCCATTTAGTGAAAATTGGCCAGAGGGAAGAACCACAGATTTCATTGCTACTGACACCACACACAGAGTACTAGGCATCAGTCCAATATCATAACTCTTTTTACCTCTCAGTTCTTTCACCATAGCAACAAGAAGAAAGTAAATTGCAGCTAATTAGCTAACTGAACATGGCTAATTATAGAAGCATAAGAGGAGCAAAGATAAAACTAAAAATTGTAGTTCTTAAAACTAAAAAGGGTTGATACTTCTTTAAAAAACTCATATCTCATTTGATATCAAACTCATAGTACATCTGTTGACCTGAGTGTTCTTGCTTTCAAGGCTTTTTTTGGGCTGCTTTTAAAGAAATTTTGCTATGGTCATACAGAAATTCAGTTTTTCTTCATAACCGCACGAGACCTTTTGTCCAGCTCTGTCCGACTGACTATTTTAACGAAAGCTTAGTGCCAGCTCTTTGGCATTTTCAAATAAAACAATATGAAAGGCTTAATTCCCTAAACACGTTGTATAAGATGCATTGATGTTTCCATTCAGCTGCGTCTGCCAAATATGAACAGGTTTTTACAGCAGGCAGCATGCCAACACAAGGTCTGCACTAGACATCATGGGACCGGCATAAGGCTTGGAGCAGATTAATAAATTGCCAGGTTTATTGGCAAATACTATTATTAATAAAACACCGCCAGATTTGTCCTGCCAGAATAATCTCTTGTTCTTAATTGGGACAGAACTTCAATATTTTAAAAAACAAAAACTGATTTACTATGTTTGGCCTGGCTGATTCCACTAAGTAACAATGTATCATGATTTTGTACATTAATATATGCAGGTTTCTCTAGTTAAAAGTCTTAAATTATATGGTGTTTAAATGATAATTGGGATGGTTGGGTTTGTACAGATGACATACTGTATCTTGGAAACAGTGCATCAATTATATAGGCTAAATAAAGACTGTGCACAAGATGTTGTACTATAAATAACTATTATCCTGAGACTAGGTGTAAATGTTCCTTTATGCTCTATTTTTTGTTCATTATTAAACAGACATGCAATTATATTTCAGAATGTCTATTCCATTCTTACTCCCTGTATAACACCGTTTGAAGCAATTCCATAACACTATCAAATGTGTGCCTTGACACCTAAACCATTTGACCTTTGGGTATTTTGGGAAGCAAATATAGCTTAAATATGTTACATAACAATATTTGTGCAAAATAGTAAAATTTTGACAATAATAATTATTATTTAAATGTTTGATTTTGTAGTAATTCAAGGATGTATTTTATAATTTTACAAATGTGCTCCGGGTAACTTCAAGCTCTAAATTAATTATAAATAATTCATTAATTGCAATTATTATTGTTAATCATTATTAATAAAGCTCATCTATACAATGGGAAGCATAGAACCAACAAGGATGTATAACTTTTTATGATTACCATTTTACAAACAACAAAAAAGCCCCAAGATAATGTTTTATTTAAAATATTTTGATTAGAGAATGTACAAATGAAGATGGAACGCTTTCCAAGCAGTGTTTTTTTTATTTCATACTGTCACACCATGGATAAATTGCAATATCTTCTTAAACCAAAAGGTTTTTTCCCCACTTAATAGTAACTTATCAAAAGTAACTAAATGTTCTTTAAAAATAAATGTTATATTTTGTTCAGTGTGTTTTACTTGAAGTGCTATGAAATTCTGCGTTATTCAACATAACCTAACCTAACCAAACAGATTTTCCCCTTCGCGTGTCGCTTCAATAGAAAGCATTATAACAATGCCTGAATTGTTTATTCCCTATGCCGTGCACTATGTCTCATTCAACCTATAAAAATAGTAACTTTATGAATTATTTCAGCCTTTCTTTAGCATCTTTTTATAATGTTGTTGAAATCAAACACTAGTGAGCATTTGATTGGACAATAAAACAATAACTATATTAGGTAGAAGATAGAGGCTGACAGTTTTAAATGCGTATGACTTTTAATTGTGAATTTGATCCTTGTTTTGGAGCATAAGTTTTGCTACGGTTACGCCTTCCGTTCACACTACCCCAGAGTTTTCGAGCCCCGAAAATGGAGCGTTTGGAAACGCTGAAAGGGCCGTTTTGGTTTTAAAACGCTGCTGCTCCGTGTCAGTGTGGATGGGGGTAAACAGAGACGTCTGAAAACAGCTACAAATTTATATGACCGTCATCTTCACTATATGAATATTTATAACAAAACAAAACTGCATCCTTTCATTTTCATTGAAAAATATGAAGCATACCGTCTCTTTTGCTGAATATCAGTTTTAATAATCAATAATGACAATCAATAATACAATACGTTTATACAATATAGGAAATAAAGGCGAGTAATCAGTCAAATGTGCAGAATCAGTGTACGTGGCTACATAAATTAATATATTAACTTATCTTTGCGCTCATACCAAAACATGTCTCCTGAGAACAAGTAATAGATTCAAAAGACCGAATAGTCGTTAGACAGAGACCAGATGAATTAAATATCACATTTAACAACTATAGTGAGATGAGATCTAGCAGAAGATCCTTGATGAACTGTCCGACGTGCGCTGCTCTCACCTGGGGTTTTGTGCTCAAAGCACCCGCTGACTACCTGGAGCTCAGACGTCCGCATACGCTGCAGCGCATGACAGAGTGTGTGTGTGTGTGGTCACGTGATGTGCGTTTTCAGCAGTGTAGTGTGGATGGAGATCTTTTCAGAAATGCAAGGTGAAATGCCAGTGTGGACGTGGATTGTTTTCATTCTAAAATGCCGTTTTAAAACTAAAACGCATTAGTGTAAACGTGGCCTTAGTTTAAAGGTAACCTAATGTATTGATTAAAGCCTTTAAACTTCAATACTGATTTCAGGAGGACTTTAATATGTATTGGGAAATAAAAACGTACCATGTAACAGGACTAACCCATGCAGTCAGAAAACTGCATTTTGTTGACTTACCTCAGATAACTGGGCTCTGTAATGTGACTTATTGCACTGCAAGAGCTGTGCAGCAAGGTTACAGTCTTTCCTGTACAAGTCCTGTTGAGAGCGGGAGAAAAAAAGGAACATTAGGTAATCTAAAGAAAACCATCCTCCAAAGGGTTGCTGTTAAGCCTCCGTGTGCAAAAGGGAAATCACATTGTCATTATTTCTCTTACATTGTCCTCTCTCAGTTTCTCAATGGTCATCTTGGCTTCCATGAGATGATTGTTAAGAACGATGATTTCGCGACTGAGGGCCCGTTTCTCATCATCGTGGTGCTGAGACTAGATGAAAGGGAGAATGTTTTCAGGAGAACAAATGACAAAAAAAAAAAGCTTTACTTAGATTTAGTCTTGTTTCTAGCCCAAATATCTAAAAATTCTTAAATCAAGAAGCATTTTCTAGACAAGCAAAAAATATGGTCTCGTTTTAAGAAATAATGTCAAAATTAAGTGAGTTTTTCTTTAAAACAAGCTAAATAATCTTATGTCGAAAAGAAAAGCAAGATTATATTGCGTGCTTCTTTTAAAGAAAACTAAACAGCTACAATGCCTATGATAATAAACAGAAAATGTAAATAATCAGAGAGTTACAGCAAGCTAATTGCACAAAAATAATCTTTAGCTCTGCCTACTAAAAATGTTGTACAAACTCAAATAAGTGAGTGACATTTTGAAAGACCCACCCCTCACCAACAGGCTTTTACTACCAGTCATGGTGCTCCCACTGAATTTGGGGACTACTCTTGGAAATAATTAATAATTTCTTTGAAAATGATGTTGATTTCTAATAGAAGCAAACAAACTGGACCACCGTATCACCTGCAGAATAAGACTAAGGGAAACAACAGGTGATCGTTCCCCAGATGTCATTAGCTATGTTTCCATCCACCTACTTCTATCCACCAATTTGCGCATAAATTCTAAATTAATAGCAGCCATTTTGATACCCTGTTTAGTCGGGTCAATAGATTTGCTGGCGTAGTCACTAGTATAGGCAGAAAAATAAACTGGCATTTTTAGGTCATACAGGAAAGAGTAGACATCATTTAAAACTGTAATGGGTGTACTTTTAGTTGTGTACACTATAAAAAAAGGGTTTTTTGCTAATTAAAGGGTTTGTTCATACAAAAAAATTTATTCTGTTATTAATTACTGATCTTCGTGTCATTGCAAACTCCTGAGACCTTCGCTCATCTTCGGAGCACAAATTAAAATATTTTAGGTGTAATTTGAGAGCTCCCTCATCCTCCATAGACAATAAAGTTCCCGACTTGTTCAAAGTTCAGAAAAATACCAAAAACATCCTCACAACAAACTATATGTCTTGAGTTGCTTAATCTGACTCTTATAAAGTTGAGAGAATACGTTTGTGCGCACAAAAACAAAAATGATGACTTTATTCAACAGTTCATCAGTGTCAGTGTTCCAAAATGTGTCTGTGCTTTGTTTTAAACAGAGGCACGGCAAACAGTCCACAGTCGCATGGGCAACTGGGGTATGCCAAAGACTTTAGAATACGCAAGACATGTCACTTGTATAGTTTTGAATGGGCAAAAGTGTAACAGTCATATGGTGAATGAAGCCCCGCCTTCTAGTACAGGAGCCAATCAGCGATAGCTATAGACTGAAGATTCATTGAGTTTCTGCACATTTTGTGTGCTTTGAACATTTAGAAAATGTATTTAGAAATAAAACTAAGGAGACTAAACTAGAGAGTTGTTGATTAATTTTATTGGCGCTCCCTAATATGAATTTTACTAATAAGCTTGGCAAGCAATTTTGGAGAATTTGATGTTTCCCCATTCAAACATGCCCAAGCATACTGCCCAAAAATGGCTGCCGAGTGAAATGACTTGCCTTAAAAGGACTTTGGGTATACATTAGTGCACAGAGCTTGAGAATGCCTATACTGTTTTGAGGATGTTTTTTTGCTTTCAACACTTTGGGGGCCTTGCTGTCTAAGGAGGATGAGGGAGCTCTCAGATTTCACCTAAAATATCTTAATTTGTTCTGAAGACAAACAAATGTCTCAACGGCTTAAGTGACATTAAGTGACTTCAAGTTATAAAATGAAGATGACAAAAGATTAATTTATTTTAGTAACAACAACATTTCATTACTTATTAATCAAATATTTTTACAGTGTAATAAAAACAATTGCAGACAAATTTTGTGTTTGGGGGAAAAAACTGATACAACTATAACTGTAGCTTGATTTGTTTTGTTTGTTTGTTTTGGACAAAATGGTAGATAGCGATCCAGGCACAAATATCAGCATTTTGATTGGTCAGATCACCTGTCAATCAAATAAGCATTAAACATCTTAATGAATAGTATTCAATTTCTCTATTTGTCTTTACTTCATTCATGTCATTCACAATGCTTCATGGGAATTTGTTGTATTCATTGCATAAAGCTGTTAATTACTGTAATATTATTTTTGATTCTAGTGTACTTCTTTGCTTAGAAAGCAAAGTTTATTATATTATGATTCTCCTCATAGATTGTAGGTTGATTTGGCTCATAACGCTTCAACAAAGCCTTCAAAAATCCCTTTGGGGATGCTTTCAGCGGACATTAAGCCATTCTACAGTAGCGTTCTCCTGCGGCAGATGGGAATACTCAAAGAAATATCAAAAGAAGGCTATCAGATCATTTTCCTTTCATACCTGCACCTATATAACCTCCAGCGTCATCATTGACGTCATAATGGACGCAACCTGTTGCTTAAAAAAGCCTGTTTACTTTCACGTAGCCTACTTGTAGTAAACCCTGAATGGTGGCTCCTAATACAGACATGTAATGGTCACGCAATGTACTGCGGCAGGCAGGCTAATTATAATTTAATTGTTTGCGACTTCAAATTAACAAACAGGCTGTGATGCAGATTTGCGGCATATAATAGACTCACTATCACACTGTCACATGAAGGCGGACGGGCTGTTGTAATGGACTATAATTAACGTCAGGCGCACCAGTGGCACTGTATTGATATTCAAATAGACTCTTAGTGCATTCAGCGCTATTGTACATGTTTAACACTTTCACCAATCTGTCACATTACAAAAACACGTACACACACACACACACACAAACACATATGTGGACAGCAGCGTAAACACTTGTTTCCGAAAACCCATTTAGAGGGGAAAACACTTAAAGAGGGAGACGAGTAGTCTACTCGTAAACACATATACGAACAAAACCATTCGCACATTAAAACAAAACGTGCACTCACATTTCGGTGGATTTTATCCTCTAAGTCCTGGTTGATCCTCTGCAGTGCTGAGTAACTGCTCTGTATTCTGTGGGAAACACATGAACAAAACATCTTGCTTCAGATCCAGCGTGTACAGAAAGGTCTTAAACGGCTTCCTTGTTTGCTTAGTCACATCTGTTAGATAAATCTGCTTTTTTAAGTCCGTAGCCAAAACTCTTGCCTGCGCACCTGTTCATCTTCCACATTTTATTATGGTTTCTGTTGAGATATCAATTCATTACTCATGTTTTATACATATATAT